>CANXYC010496506.1:0-21706 GCA_948193065.1 Aleurites moluccanus
TGATTTAAAATGATTTTCATGAACAATTAAAGAATGACATATAAAATGCATGAGCAAATAAATAAATGCATGAACAATAAAATAACATAATTAAAGAGAGCAATAAAAATAAATTATTACATCTCAAAACCTCAAAAATAGGGGATATCAACTCTAGCCCTTATGGGTTCTAGGTTGATCACACATTCCCCAAAGAATATATTCAACAAATAAAGTTAAACAAATAATCAAAAGAAAAGAGATGGTTTTTGTCGTTTTTGGATTTGAAGCTTTCATATAGCTTGCCTGCGTATCCCGTCGAATGGGAATCAAACCCCACGCAGTTCTTCCTTCTCACGAAGGAGGGTTGATTTTATGCCCAATTTATCATGTTTTGATTCTTTATTTTAATGCTTTACCAAAATAAAGAAGATGAGTTAGAAAAAAACGTACCTTTGCCCTAGCTTCTAGGGATGTTGGCGGACGGAGTGCTCTTCCAGAGCGGAGTTCAACTTTGGATCGGATGACGCCTCGAGGTGATGAGTCGGGACGCCTTCTTAGCTCTTAAGAAAGCGAATCGGCGGAGGGACCTTGCTTCGAGGAAATATTCAACTGAGAGGCTCAATACGCCCCTAATAGCAACTCTTTTAAATCGAAAGAGAGCTAAAGAAGAAGAAAATATCACTTGGAGAGGAAAAAAGACAAAATCTAGTGACGAAAACGATTTCTTGTCTTTTTTCCTTGCTTTTCGCGAGCCTTGGCGTGTTTCTGTCTATTGTTGTCTGTTGTTCTCTCTAGAAGGTGGGGGAGGCTCTCTACTTATAATAGGAGCCTCGGGGGTCGAATCCCATCAATTTTTGATGCGGGATTCGAAAGAATTCGGATGCAGACCGTCGCTGCCGCCAGCAAGAGAAGACATCGCCACCATAGGCCTTGGCGGCACAGGCTGTGAAGGGGGGCGGTTGCCGTAGCAAGGAGCCATGTTGCATGGCGGCTGCCGCCCAGAGGGGTCACTTCCAAGGCTGAAGGGTGGCAACTGCGCCCAGACTCCGTTCTGAAGCTGTTCCGAGTCTGTCTGAGCTCGGGTTTGGTTCCGGGGAGTGCCGTTCGGGTTGGTATGAGTCCTAGGGTGTAAATACTGAGTGTTCACACTTTTATATAAAAATCATAATGGTTATTTATATTTTGGTCCTTAAACTTCTATGAGTTACACTTTGACCCCAATTTTTTCTGTAATTTATTTTGACAATTCTGTCAAGATTTAGATTTCAAAGTGGGGAATCAATAGGCTTATTTTAATTTATACTTATTTATAAAAATAGTTTCAGAGTCATTCTGAAATCTAGACAGACCAATTTTTACTATTCACCTTAAAGTTTCTTTTATTTACAATTTTGCTATTGGTTACTTTTTCAGTGTTTCTAAATTTTTTTCACCTCTTTCTTTTTACCACAATTACACATGCATTAAGGTGATCTTTTACCCCCTGGTCAGAATCAGAATTTTTTCTGTTGACCTGACAGCTAATTTTTCGACAGTGTTCCCGACACCGCCGATTTTCAAAAAAGTAATTTGTTCGCTTTCTAACTGTGTCTCTAAAATTATTTTACATCATTTCAATGCTTTTGAATCATATACTGAGAATTAATTCAAGTATACAAGTTATAACTTTCTAGGGTATTACTGAAAATGGGCGGAAGAATGAAGGGAAATTTTCGGCCAAAAGAAGAAAGGAAGGATAAGATGAAGAAAATTTTCTACGTGTGGCTTATTTACTAAGTCACAATTGATAAATTTCATTTTGATCCTTAAACTTTCCTTAAATTAACTTTTGTCATATTTCCCTCTGCAATTTATTCTGACGATTCTGATAGGATTTGAATTTCAAAGTGAAGATTCAAACATTTTATTTTTATTTATACTTTATTATAAAAATAGTTTTAGAACTGTTCTGAAAATCAGATAGTCTAATTTTCACTAAACTCCCAAAGTTTTATTTATTTACGATTTTGCCGTCACTTACTTTTCCAGTGTTCCTAAATATTTTTCACCTCTTTCTTTTTACCATAATTACACATACATATATATAATTATTTACCCCTTAGTCAGAATCAGAAATTTATCTGTCGACCGGACTACTATTTTCTAGGCAGCGTTATCGACACCGACATTTTCCTGAAAAGTATTTTATTTACTTTCTAACTGAGTCTCTAAAATTATTTTTAGTCATTTCGATGATTTCAAACCAAATAATGAGAAATAAAACATTCAATTAAGGTAGGCATTTCTAGGGTATTACAGTTATCAAGTTAAGTGAATAACAATGATTAAGAAGAACAAGTAAAACGGGTGTCAATATTATATTTTAGATAAAAGCACTTTGCACACCAAATGCCTTAGGTGAAAGGAATGGGTATCAATTATGAATAACATTGAGTGATCAAGTTCTTGGTATCATGTTCACATGTAAAAGCAATGGATATCAAAGAATGGAATAAGCTTGTCATTAGTATTACATTTACATGTATAAATATGTAGAAAAGACAAATATTGGGCTTTGAACACATATCACATTTAACTTTAGCTTTCACTTATAAATTACGTAAGGCGAGCCAGACCTCACAGTTAGGACAAGTCTCTTCCTAGTTAGGGTAAACATTGTAAAGAAATCATTATGCACAATACCGACGATACTTACCCACTACCCCATCGGTAAGGTAGCTCTATTAAATCCACATTTCAGGCCAAAGCGATCAATAATATTATCAAGTAATCATTAGAAGCATTATGGTACAATGACATACAATAGGTAAACATAATCTCAATTATCAATCGGTGTCATTGTATTTCGATAAACATGTGTCAATTTCTTTACTTGATACAAAAGTAACTTATCAATAATATTCATTATGGTATATAGTTGAACATTTGGTGTGCCTGACGTTTAGGATATTATTGCAAGTTCATTAAAAATTCAACATCAAAATCAAGTTTTACAAGTGAATAATTCAATAGGCAATTCGATTTCAATCGTAAAATCAATGGAAGTAGATCACTTTAGGTTCGCAACTTTGGAGAACAATCGAGGAAGTATTACTGTCTTTTATTATCTTTAAAATTATTCTTAAATTGTCTCTGTATTTCTCAGTAGCTATTTTAGTATATTTATTCTTAAATTAATATTATTCCTATCGCTATGATTCGCTACTTCCATAATGTCTACTATACTATAGTCTGGGGTATTATAGAAATAGACTGAAACAATTCATTTAAATGGGGAAGAAAAAGAAAGAAATGCCATAATCAATTTAGATGTCAAATTTAAGTATAACAACATATTTATTACTCATCTTGGTGGCTTGATATCCAATTTATAACTTCTAGCTCAAAACACAAAGTAAACATATATGACCTTCATCATCTTTTTCACTTTCTTTTTGTGCTACAAATTCAAATTGATATGATTTAGAATTCATTTAACATGGAAGTTCAAATTTTAGGCTTGAATCAAATTAAATTCATCTAACCCTAATTTTAGGGTTTTGACATAATATAAACCCTAGCTTTAATTTTTCCTATATTTATTTATTTGGTTCAAATCCTAAAGTTTCTCAATAAATATTAAAATCTAACTCTTATAAATTGAAAAGAAACTAAGATAAGAAGATTTACCTTTTTTATGGACAAAACTCTAATCTTCCTTTAAAATTGGAGTTAAGTCTTCCCTTCAATTTTAGAGTGTCCTTTAGGTGCTAATAGATTAATCTAGTTTGAAAAATTATGGTTAAATTTGTAAAAAGTATGAAAATTTGAAAGAAAATGATGAAAAGAAAATGAAGAAGGAAGAAGTATGGAGCATTCAACCACTTTGAGAAATAAAGAAGAAAAATAAAATTTTATGTTAAGGTTAATTGTATTAAAATATCTCAAATGTGGGCACCACCAAATTTTATGGACTTTCAATTTGATCTCACTATTTTTATTTATTTACAATTGTGACACATTTTGATTTCTAACATTAATTTTCTATATATCTATTATTATAAATTTAATTAGAGTTTTAATGCCTCATTTGTTTAATTCTATTTTTACTAAGTTATTAAGTATCCTAATTTAAAGTTTTGTAATACTTCTAGAATTAAATAAAAATCCATTTCCCTGAAGGTGTACATATGGTTCCTAAATGTAAACATGTAAAAAAAATTCTAGGGTGTCATCACTTATGCTATCTTTTGCTATGTTATGTTTTTTTTTTTTCTTTTATTTTGTTGAGTTCAACTCTTTTTATAGATTTTATTCCCTTTAATTACCATCTAGAACTTCTGATAGAGCTTAGAGCTGATTCTCCAATGAAATCTGATTAGATAAATTATTAAATGATAAATTCTAATGACTTAGAAAATTCCATTCTGAAATACTTTAAGAAATTAATTAAAAGAATTGATTTCTTAAAAGATTAAGAAATTCAAACAATTTCAAGTTATCAATCTTAGAAGGTATTTTTTCCTTTTAAGTTATTTCTTAATAAATTTAACTTTCACATTATCAATAGGTTTCTTAATTTAATGTAAAAATTAATTTTTTATTTATTGGATATGATTATTTAGTTTAGGAATTGTGGCTTAAATACTAATTTTTTTAGTTTTTATTTCTATGGTAGTATGGAGAAAATTAAAAAGAAAAAAAGAGATATTTTAATTTTTTGAGGATATTTAGTAATAAAAATGGACGAAAAGATCATTTAGTCTAAAAATCAAATTGAAAGATTAAATAATTAATTTAAAAAGATAGAGATAAATTAGTTAATTAGATAAAAATCAGAAATTAAGTAATAATTGATCTTAAAAAAAAAAAATCTAAGACGAGTGCTTAATTACAACCAGGGAGTCCAACGCAGAAGAGAAAAGATGAATCAGCCGCTACAAAAACGCCACGTACACAGTTCCGAAACCACATCCGCTGCCTTCAATAACTCTATAACTCCGCGCCCTTCCCTTGACGATATCAGAATCAGATTGCAGAATCCAGAGCGCCAAACAACGGACTCTATACTATCTAATAATTCATCGTCTCAAGGTACACTGCTCTCACTCGCTGACACCATGTTTATTCAAATTATTCACTTTCTTTGAATTCAATTTTGAATTCTACTCATACAAAGGTGAAATTGTTATCTTTTTTTCTTTTCTTTTTTTTCTCGAAATCATTTCTTGCACTTTATACAAATATACGTTTTCTTTGAATTTTTTATTGATTAGTTGCTGTTGTTGTTAAAGAGTTTACCATTTCAAATTTGGATTCAATTTCTAAACTATGGATAATAATACCCATTTTAGTTGATTTTAACTGTGGAATTAATTATATATTGGGTACGTAGGAAATTCTTTAAGTTGGAAGGGGGTGTCATTGTTTCAACCTCTAATCTCTCTTGCGCTGACAAGCAGGCACTCCAACGCTGAGCTACTAACCAGCTTCTAGGGTTTGAACAATCAATGGTTTGAATATTTGATTTATGGTATGGTCATTATCATTTTCTGGAGCCAGCTTGTAGTTAAAGAGTCTGAAACTAAAAACTTGTAATACTCATTTAAAACTTGTGACAGTTGAATCCAACTACTGGTTGCTGATAAGTTTTCAGTGATGATAAATAGTTTTCCTTAGCTAACAATATGAAAGAAGATTCAATCTGAAGAGATAAATTTCTCTGCACAGAATTTCTATAGAAAACTTAAAAACAATTCATGTGCGCTGAGCGTTAACAATATTATTCTATGCATTTTTATTTTCAAATACTCATCAAAATGCTATGTCCTTTCTCCTTGTACCAGATGGCGGCATCATCAGCTTGTATTGTAGGGAGTAATGGTTTATCCACCCATGATATGAAACAAATTTTGAGTAAAGAGGTCTATGGCAGGCATCTTTTCCTTCCTTCAAGATTTCAATCAGTAGGCAAGACATCAAAAGCAGTTCTCATTAAAGCATCTTTGGAACAAAGGCATCATGAGGGGGGAAGAGGTTTTCTAAAGCATGAAGGAAGAAGAGGCTTTCTAAAGCATTTGCTTGGGAATGTGGGAATTGTTGCACCCACTTTACTTGGAAGTGGGAAGGCGTGTGCTGATGACCAAGGAGTTTCTTCCTCCAGGATGTCTTATTCAAGATTTTTGGAGTACTTGGATAAGGACAGGGTGAGAAAGGTTGATTTGTTCGAGAATGGAACTATTGCCATTGTAGAGGCTGTTTCTCCTGAATTAGGAAACCGGGTACAGCGAGTTCGTGTGCAACTTCCAGGACTTAACCAAGAGCTTCTGCAGAAGTTCAGAGAGAAAAACATTGACTTTGCTGCGCATAATGCTCAAGAAGACTCAGGTTCCCTGTTATTCAATTTGATAGGAAATCTGGCTTTCCCTTTAATCTTAATTGGGGGTCTGTTTCTTCTCTCTCGACGTTCATCCGGAGGCATGGGTGGTCCTGGTGGGCCTGGTTTCCCCCTGGCTTTTGGTCAATCCAAAGCTAAGTTCCAAATGGAGCCAAACACTGGTGTGACATTTGATGATGTTGCTGGAGTTGATGAAGCAAAACAGGATTTCATGGAGGTTGTTGAGTTTCTCAAAAAGCCAGAGAGATTCACTGCAGTTGGGGCCCGCATTCCGAAAGGTGTTCTTCTTGTTGGTCCTCCAGGAACTGGGAAAACTCTACTAGCCAAGGCCATTGCTGGTGAAGCTGGTGTTCCATTTTTCTCCATATCAGGTTCTGAATTTGTTGAGATGTTTGTTGGTGTTGGTGCCTCTAGGGTTCGTGATCTCTTCAAGAAGGCCAAAGAAAATGCTCCCTGCATTGTATTTGTGGATGAAATTGATGCCGTTGGAAGGCAAAGAGGTACTGGCATTGGTGGAGGAAATGATGAAAGAGAACAGACCCTTAACCAGCTTTTGACGGAAATGGATGGCTTTGAGGGTAACACTGGTATCATTGTCATTGCAGCAACTAATAGGGCAGACATTCTGGACTCTGCCTTGTTGAGGCCAGGACGGTTTGACAGACAGGTAAGAATAGAATATCATAATCTATCCCGCTCTCATTTTTTTTTCTTATGAAAGAAATATTCATCCTAAAACATTTTTGCAGGTGACTGTTGATGTTCCAGATATAAGAGGAAGAACAGAGATATTAAAAGTTCATGCTAGCAATAAGAAATTTGATGCAGATGTTTCTCTTGATGTAATAGCCATGAGAACACCCGGTTTCAGTGGAGCTGATCTTGCAAACCTCTTAAATGAGGCAGCTATATTGGCTGGTCGACGTGGGAAGACTGCCATTTCATCTAAAGAGATTGATGATTCAATTGATAGGATTGTTGCTGGAATGGAAGGTACAGTTATGACAGACGGAAAGAGCAAAAGTCTTGTTGCATATCATGAGGTTGGCCATGCAATTTGTGGGTAAGTGTCTTTTTGAAAAATCTCATATGAATTTCCTATCCTTTTTTGTTCTTCTTTAGCTTCCTGCTATAGAGTGAGGTTAATATTCTACTAAATATGCCCAGGAGAAAACTCTGACTGTAAATTGATTTTTAATTTAATGCTTTAACAAGAATGCTAATACAGCTAGGAAATCAATGAGCTTTAGAAAGTCAAATCTTAGAGAACCAATTCTAGGAAGGAGAAGAATTTGTAAATCCAGTTTGATGTTAAAACTCACTAGCTGCAGCAATAAACTTATCTCAGTTAAGCCTTAACCTCAATGTAAATCAGATAAGCTATTCTTTTCTCTGTTCAGAAAGCTCTGGGGTCTCTAAATCTTTCTTCACTACTTACTCACATCTTGTCCTAGGTCTACCCCTCACTTTCTTTTCTCCTAAGAATTAGCTATGTTCAATCTTCCATACCATGCATTAACTGGTCTATGATGCTGCACGCACATGTGTACAAACAATCAAAATTTCCCTCTTCTCAAATTTACTTTAATAGCCACAGCAATCACTTCTGAAAAGTAATTTAATGATTTCACTTGAGAATCTATGAATGCAGAGCATAAAAATGAAAACCTAATCGCCTATATTTTGTTTCATAATCACCCAAACACAAAGAAAAGAGCACCAAACTCTCATATGGGACTTTTAACTTCAAAGATGATGTCGTAAAATGACCTGAACTGAACATATAATTACTAAAAGAAATTTAAATCTAAACCTGCGTGACTCTGTTAACTGAAACATTATACAATGTGATATTTGTTAAGAATAAAAAATCATTTTCCATTTTGAAAAAATGACATATGTGTTTTTTTGTTAAGAATTTAACATAAATATTCAATTTAATAATTAGAATATATGTCTACATTATGATTATTTTCTAAAATCAGAATGGAAAAATTTGCAAAATGATTTTGTAAACAAAGTCATCCATCTCTCTCATTATATTTAAACAACTATAACATGATTTTATAAGCATGTTATTTAATCTTATAAACAACAACATTGATCTTTCTCTCATTATCTAGAAATAATTTTCGTTTATTTTTGTATTAGAGAAATTAAAAGAGAAGAAAAAAATGCATAGATTTCTAAGCAATTGAAGTCAGACATTAAAAATGGACATAGTGAACTTATTTGGATTTAAAAGAAATTGGGGGCATGATAAAAGACCCTCATAGTTTGATAGTTAATGTTAAATTTTGGATTTTGGTCTTTGATTTTTCTTGGGTTGGCAAATTGATAGCTGAAAATTCTCTATTCTTTACTTTGTTGATTGCGATATTTTTCTCTTCCCTATTGTTGACAAGGTAAAGCAAATTTAAAAATTATTTTTGTTTAATTGCTTATTTTTTTAAAATTTATTTGATTTTCCTATTTAGTTATCTTCTTTATTGAAAAAGGAACTTAACAATGCTCTTTATCATCTTTCCTTTCAGAACATTGACTCCAGGGCATGATCCAGTTCAGAAAGTTACCCTAATTCCACGTGGTCAGGCACGAGGTCTTACCTGGTTTATTCCTGCAGATGACCCTACTCTGATCTCCAAGCAGCAACTTTTTGCGAGAGTAGTTGGTGGACTTGGTGGCAGAGCTGCTGAGGAAGTGATCTTTGGTGAGCCTGAGGTGACTACAGGGGCAGCTGGTGATTTGCAACAGATCACTGGTTTGGCAAAGCAGGTATAGATCATTTTATGTTATCCATTTCTATATGTTTTTTCTTGGATGAACCTTACTCTCTGCCTTAATTGATTTCTGGATAAATAAATTTTTTTGTTACTAATAAGCACCTAAACCATTAGCCAAATCTGTCACAATGCTATCAGAGAGCCACAAGATATGAAGGAAAGCAGCAAAAACTTAAAGAGTCTCCCAAAGAAACATAAGAGATTCTTTAAAACTAGGTGAAGAGGAATAATGAAATAGGCTAATGATGATTACAAGCTGAACAACACTAAGGTTACTGTAAATCCGACTAGGAAACCAGGTTAGCAAGGAAGGCTGAGAAGGTATTGAAAACTGAAGAGCGAAATAGCAATTTATTTCTAGTTTCAAATTGAGAAAGTTCTAGTTTTGAAGGCGAACTGTGTTATACTACTATTAGGGCTGTTCAAAAATTTATTAAACCAACCAAATCGAATTGATTCAATTCAATCCAAATCAAAAATCATGGTTTATATTATTTCATGGTTGGTTATGGTTTTAAAATTTTTATAAATAGAATTTTGGGTTTGGTTTTGGTTTAAAAAAATAAAAATTTAATTAAAACTCAACCGAACTAATAATATAATAAAACTATGTTTTTTTAGATATGTACTTTAATACTCTTAAATATATTTTTTAAAATAGGTTATTAAAATTTTATTAATATGTTAGTCTTTATTTTTTATTTTTTAAATTCTCGATCTTTTATTTTCTATATTAATCATGGATGTTAAAATTGTCATACAAATTAGTAGTATATTATTAAATAAATATTAATTGGAGAGTTTGAAAGTTAGACTTTATTTTTAAGTGGGACAATCTATCAATTACTTAGATCGTTCTTCTATGATAGTTGGAGAATATTTTTTAAAATACTAACAATTTTTTAGTTTTTCAAAATATGATTTTATTTTAATATTTGTTAAATTTGTATGATTACTTTGAATTTTTTATTTTATTTATTTATTACTTTTGTCAAACCAAGCGAACTGATTATCTAAATCAAATCTAAATAATTTTAGTTTGGATTTTTTTTTAACATTACTTGATTTGATTAAGGGTTAAAGTATTTAAAAATCAACTTTATTGGTTTGGTTAGAAATTTTTATTCTAAACCGACTAAACTGAACCATGAACACCCCTAAATAATACTAGCCTTGGCTCCCAACTCCCAGCTTTTTCCAGGGCTTCATTTTAGCAGGAACTATAATTAAATTAATGACGATGTTGGTGGATAAAACTACTGTTTATGAACTTATATTGTGACTCCTTTTCTGCATTTTTCGCTTTTTATAATATACCTTCTGGTCAATTTAGAGAATTATATCCATTAGTGAGATTACTCTGGAATTTGGTCATCGGCCCTGAAATTTTGGCTTGGTTTGTAGTTGCTAGGGTTTTCTTTGTCCTATCTTTAGGTGATTTATTTAGTATTGGTGTTTTGCCAGAAAAATATAATGAAATTGAGGAGATTTTGTTGTGTGACAGATGGTAACAACATTTGGGATGTCTGAAATTGGTCCATGGTCTCTTATGGACTCAGCTCAAAGTGCCGATGTCATCATGAGAATGATGGCAAGGAATTCTATGTCGGAAAAGCTGGCAGAAGACATTGACGCAGCTGTCAAGAGGATATCAGATAATGCATATGAGATTGCACTGAGCCATATAAGGAACAACCGTGAAGCCATGGACAAGATTGTGGAAGTTCTACTCGAGAAGGAAACAATAACTGGTGACGAGTTCCGAGCAATCCTATCAGAATTTGTGGAGATTCCTGCTGAAAATCGGGTGCCTCTTTCAGTACCGTCTCCAGTAACTGTGTAGTTAGCGTATAATAATAGACATCTACAAGGTTAAATATATAAATGGTAATTAATCTATTATCATGTGTAATCAATGTTGTACATTATTTTTGAAATCTAAAGTTAACCTTATTGTTAAGATAAGATATTGACACTCTTTTTTTTATTTTATTTATGACACCTTCGTTCTTTTAATTATTATTATTTTTTTTTATATATAATTGTTGAAAATTGACTATAATATCCTTTTTTTATGTGTGATTAATAATAATTATAAAAAAAAATTTCATCTGCATTATTTTTTTACTACTTTTTTTAGTTCATAAAAATATTATATAATTTTATTTTTTTAAAGAATATATATATATATATATATATATATATATATATATATATATATATATATATATATATATATATATAATTTAATTAATTTATGGATAAATGAATAATTAACCTCCATTGAATTTCTTAATCATAAAAATATTATATATTTTTTTATAAAATATGATAATAAAAATATATTTATTAGATATATAATTTAAATAATTTATGAATAAACTAATAATTAATCTCCTCCCATTGAATTTCTTATATATATATATATTGATCAAGAAGATGAGAGAATTTCAAAATTGAAGTTATAATTTCTATTAATTAGAGTTTTTAAGTCATTTTAACCCTAATGAAATTTCTAAAATTTTTAAATAAAAAATAATTTTTTTAAAATTTTTTACATTTTACTAAACCCTCGTAATATTAAATCATTGTTTAACTTCAATAAATTAAAGTTCTACTAGATCCTAATAATATTAAATCATTAATTATAATTTAAAAAGTAAATCACTTGTTAGACTATACGCCGACTATTTTACGTTTAATTTTAAAATGGTACTGTCTCTATTAACTAGAGTACAAATTAATATGAAATCCATAAATATTATTGATTAGAGGAAATTATTATTTTTTTTCCGAAATTTGATCTAATTTGTGAAATGATTTTTACTTTTGAGAAATTAAGTAAATAATTCTTCATTTTTCAGTCCCTCAATATATTTAGTCATTTTAATTTTTTTTTAATATTTTTTCATTAATCTAATTTAAAATTTAATTTTTTAATATATAATTAGGTATCTTGTTATAAAAAAAATATCCTCCTTTATCTGCTTCTATTTCTTGCCAATTTCCTCACTTTCTCAGCAACTAATCAGAGAAAATACACGAAATAAAAAAAATACACATAATATCCAAGAAGGAGGTGGTAATTTTTACACTATCCGGAAATTCGACTCAAATCTATCTTAAAAATTGAGTCAAAATTTGATTAATATTTAAAATAATTTAATCTGATTAAAAAAGTTAAAGGTCAACTCGATCAAATTACAAATAACTAGATAGGTTAAGTTATTTTTTTATTCAAATAAATCAAATCCTATCCCATAAAAAATTGACTTGAATAAGTAAAAAAAATATATATATATAATAAATTTATTGTTAAATCAAATCAAATTTTTAATAATATATATATATTTATTGTCAATTTATTTTAGATCAATATATTATCAAATTTATTGTTTAATATCAATTTTTTTATACATAATTGATATTTATATATTTAATATAAAATAAACTTAATTATTATTAATGTATTATTATAACAATAAATTTAAAAATTATTTATAAAATATCAAATTTATCTTATTTTGATTAATATAATTATATATATTGTACTTTTAAAATTTATTAAATATTTTTTATAGTATTATCATCTTAAAATTTGAAATTTTAACAAAATTTTTAAATTACTTACTAGAATAAAAAAAATATTAATATTATAATATATTAAAATTATTTAGTTTGATTATTTTATTATATGTATATGCAAGGTATTTATTTATTATGTTATAGTATTTTATATGTATAAAAATTATACATGTGATAATATATTTTAAATATTTTTTATTTAAATTGTATATAGGATAATTTTAAATTGTAGTATTCATTTTTATTATTAAATTTCAATATATATACAATTACTTTTCAAAAGAATTTATCATGATAAATCCGAAAATTTATTTTTAAAATTAAACATGAAAGTGATCTGATCCCAACCCAAAAATTTTTCTGGTTACCAACTCGATGCTTCACTCGAAATCTAAATATAATTTATAGTGATTTAATATGATTTGTCTAAAAAAAAAGATGAGACTCAAAATTATATGATCCAAAATTGATCTAAACCGAAATGATTTGAATTGATGGATTCAATTACCATCTCTAATCCTGTACAATAACAAACACTTAAAAACCATTTAGCAATTCTTTTTCTTTCAATTTCTCAAAAATCAAATAAAAAATAATAGAAAAATAGCCATTTCTTAATCCCTCCTTTAATTTAAGAAAATGTATTTTTCAACAGCTCTTAATTATCATCTTTATCAGCTAATCCATGTCCAATTTTTGAACTCTACCCAATCAATGGTCCACAAACACATCAAATATCAAAGAGTAGCAAGCATGTATTAATTGGCGGAAGGTTTATTACTTTGAATCATTTGCTTTGTGTTTTGGAATCTAGAAGTGGGTTTGCAAAGAAAAAAAGCTTGCGTCGGTTCAAGTTTTGAGCTTTTCCATGGAGGAAGCAAGGACAATTAAGTTCAGAGATGGAATTTCTTCGTTATTAGAATTTTACATGCCAATTAGGTATAATCTAATAATGATAGGTTGTTAACTTCCTATTGTACTATGCTTCATGGACCAAGTAACAATTCACCTTTGATGTGTTTTAGAAGGTTCCAATGTAGTCTCTAGTTAAACAAAACTGTAACAATTTTGAATTTTTCATAATCCTAATTTCAAGATATCCATATGTGTGATTAGGAGTATCATAAATCATGCATGTCTATGTAATTAGGCATATATTAGAAATCTAAGTACATTTAGAAATATGTATGTGCAACTGTGTGTATATATGCTTGCTGTCATTGTATGTAAACCCTAATATGTTTATTTATCTAGGGCATAAAAAATATAAGTTAAGAGCTATAAGTATATGAATAAAAATAAAATTTTTACAAGTAAAAAAAAGGAAATAAAGCAATTAACCTAGACAAGGTGACTTGATAGGCCTGTCTAGTCATGTGTTTAGTGGCATGAGCTCCTTAAGGTCATCAGTTGAGCTCCTCAATCTCACCTTTCAATCTCAAATCATGCATCTTCTATGAGATGATAAAATACACATAAATTAGTTTGCAAGCTATAGTAGTGAGAAAAGTCCTAGCAAACTTTATATGACCTCTAGGCATCAATCATAGCGAGGCACCCAAAGTCCTTGCGAACTCTAAACAAGTTCTAGGCTTCAAAAGTCCTAGAAAACTCCAAACAAGCTCTAGGAATCAAAGTCCTAGTGAACTCTATGTGAGCTCTAAGCAACAAAGTCATAGAGAACTGTAAATGGGCTCTAGACATCAAAGTCCTTGTCATAGCAAGTCACTTGAAGTCCTAGCAAACTCTAAATGGGCTCTAGGCATCAAAGCTAGGTGGATTTTAAGTTCTTGAGCAGCGAGGCACATCTCATAAAGATGTAACACCCTAAAAATATGATATATGATGATAGATACATAAGTTGAATAAGCAAAGTGAATCTAGTTTATCTGAAATTAAACATCTAAAGAGCCCTAATTAAGTAAAAATAGATTAGATATATAGTTGTTAATATGGTTGAATAAATAAATTAGGATGACTAATAATTGAATAAATAAATTAGGATGACTAATAATTGGAGAAAATGATTAAGTTAGACATAATTGAAAGAAATAATGAGATTAGGATTAAGCTGTAAAATGTATATAAGTTAGTGGATGGTGGGACCCACCACCACTAATTTTTTTTTTATTCAAATAGAGAAAAAGAAGTTTCTCCATTTTTCTCGAAGTGGTCGAGAGCATATTTCCATTTCTTTCTTTGATCTTCTTTATAATTTCTTTTCTTTTCAAGTAGAGAACTAGTAGTTATTTTTCAAGATAATTCAAGTAGTTAGAGAGTAGTTAAGAGCTCTAAAGCTAGGGTTAGAAGGAAAAAAGGAAGGGAATTCAATCAATTGGAGATTATTAGCAAGTCTTATTTTGATTGAGGTAAATTTCTAAACTTAAACTTAAAGTTAGTAATTTGGATGAATTGAGCTAAGTAAATGGATATATATAAATTAGTAGATAGAAATGCTAAGTTGTAAACCCTAGAATTTGCAAAAAAAGTGAATTAATTCTATTGAAGTTAATTTTTGTAATTTCATGATTATATGAGTTCTAAATTGAATATAATTATATTTGTAGCATCAAAAAGAATGATGGATATGGTAGAATTGATAGAGACTCCTATCTTTGCTTACTTTGAGTAAAAAGCTAGATTTTTTTGTAAATTAATTAGCAAATCAATAAGGGAAGAAATCAAGGAAGTAATTAGGAGCAATCAACACTTATGTGAGTTAGTAGTTCTCTTATTTTTGTATTTTATTCTTGAAAGATTTTTTCTTAATGGATTAGAATTATATGCTATATATGAAATAAATAATATGTGGTAAATATTGCAAATTGATTAATTATAGCTAGATATAAGACTAACGAAAAGGAATTAGAAATACTTATGCTGAATTGTGAAGAGGAAACCATGTGAACTTATTTTTTTGGATATTATCTTATTTACCTAGGAGATTCCAATTACCCGAAATTTTAACTAAAAATAAATATATATTTCATTATATACCTTCAAAATTTCAAAGTATTTGAAGATCATTTGATAGAGTAAATATATTTTAGAATACAAGTTGTTAGATAGTGTTATGTGCAACACATATTTATTAAGCTATTGAAATTAATTTATTCATGGGGTAAATGAATTTGTTTTAAACAAAATCTAGTATGTAGATCAATACATATGTTAACTAGGTTTCTTAAAAATTTCAGATCAAAATGACATAAGATTTGCTATGGTAAATAATTAGCTAATTGCTTATTGCTCAAGATGTCTAGCAAAATGACAGATTATAGAAATATAATTAATTAGGTTCTTTGACATAATAAATGAATTTCAAATTAGTTACAATTCTATATGCAAGTTTTTAATACTTTATAATTAATTTAGAAGATTAAGTTTAGATTTATTATTGATAAATAGAAATATGAACAACAAATTTTCTTCTTAATCTTCAATAATTCTTTAATTGATTATTTAATTGAAATTAGAAATCATGTGCATAGACTATTAGAAGTATAAAATGATAAAGATTTGTCTTTGATGGATAAAGGTTTGGAACCTAATTGATAATGAAATGAAATGATGATTATAAGTTGTAACGAAACTAATTGAAGATTAATTAAAGTGTTTTGAGTAAGAATTCATAAATTGACTTGCGAAATCAAGCCTTAAAGCTAGGGTTTTATATTTATGGTTATGATAATTAGAGTTTTTGTGTAGAATGAGTAAGCCTAGGACATAAATGAATTCTATGCAAGAGATAATTAATGTAGTATAGATTAAAAGGATAATTACTATTAAAGTGAATCTTTAATATATCATGATACTTGTTCTTGAATCCTATTTTATTGCATTGCCATTGATGAATTCTTTGATTGGCTATTTGATGTCTGAATTGATTATTGGATAATTATTATACCATATGAACCCGATTATTTGCTTAATCCTAATATGAATTGAAACCATTTGTGACTTATGAGATATAATGACACAAATGCCTAACTGATGGGATAAGGGGTAAAAATACATAGCCATTGTGCACAATAACTTAGTGGACAATGTATAATATCTAAACCCTAACTAGGAAGTGGAAAATGGCTATAGCCATAAGTTTTGATAAGTCTTATATTATTATATGGGGAGTATACATAAAAATGGCTTTTACTCCTAATATATGAGGAAGAATTCTAATATATATAAATAGTCTTTACTTTTTAATGAGTTATGACCCAATTTTCTATCTTGCTTCTCTTAATGATGAACTTGACATTTTTTTATATGTTTATTTAGTGCATTGATATGTCACGATCTAACTTGGGATCCGCGACGGTCCTAGGGTATGGGTGTTACCTAAGCTACCAGTACCACAAAGAATCCAATTAATTATATGACATGGCATGCAATTCAATAACAAGCTCAATATAGCTTGACAATTCTATAAAAAATTGGGCAGCATCTCATCTATATAAGGATCATACCCAGCTGAAAAAAATTCAAATAAGCACTTCAACTATATACTTCAACATCTATCTCAAATCAAGGATCCCTTTGGATCTCCAATATCAACTCAATATATACATCTGTATACCAGATCATATTCATTCATATCATCACACATATATATATCTCCATAGTATAACTCATATGCAAATTCATAAGATGCAAACATATATATACATACATGCCATTCCTTAATTTACAGTACCATGGAACCTTTATACTGTACAAATATTTACATATATTTTTGGAACTGGAATTTACATGATTTAAGTATCACAATTCCTTGGCGAGGATAGGAAGTTCCTATAGAATTCGGGCCTCACAACTGACCTGAAAATGATAACCACTGAAGGAGGTGAGTATAAAAATACTCAATGAATCCATATGTATAAAAATGCAGTAGATGCTATATATTAATAGATGCCCTTATATGACTGTAGAATCAATATATAATAACAAGTAAAGGAAGTAACAAGTATCTGTATCAATAATCATATGAGTATTCATATTAGTATTCAATATACAAGTCAACGCACATATGATATAACAGGATTGAGTTCAGTAACCATTATAATCATACTGTCTGTAATAAGCATAATAATAAAGTATATAAATCACTAAATGCAAAGGGGATCTGCCTTTACGACTAACGAATATTACACCCTCCCTAGCATGGGTGAATTTATTAATACTAGAGAATATTACACCCTCTCCAACACGGGTCAACTTAATTAACACCGGTGTGCACACGGTCGATGAAATTTTACACTACCCATCGTATTTTAATATCATATGATTGTGTCTCCATATAACCATTAAATATAGCACAAATAGAACTTATATAACTGTAGAATGACCATATATACATATATAAAGAATAATGGAACAAATTGGGAAGTTGTCAAAAAAATGCCCAGCGGGGCCCAGTTGCACTGCCGCAACTGGCACTCGCCGTTATGGGTCTGTTTTGGAATTTTTGAGTAGTTTCTAGTTAACTAGGTTACCAAAGGAATTAGATGGACCATAGACCATGATGTACCATTTCAAAGATTAGGTCGAGACTAGATAATTGGGCTAAGTGGTGGCCCAATTGGCTTTCTGGATTTCATTTTATAGACCGGTAAAGTTTAGGTCAATTTTTGTTGTTTCGACGGGCTTATTTACGAGACAATTTGCACTGTTTGTGATTTTGGGTATCAAACTCTATTTTATTGGCTCAAATGAAATATTATAGTGTATATAATGCAAATCATGCATGATTATACATAAGGACTCACCTTTATGCAATATATCCAGTTAGCCCCCAAGAACACCGACAGTAGCCCTAGTTGGTCTGCCGTCCGGCACTCCGAGTTGGAGTTTTCGACGGCACCTATTTACACATATAACACTCCAGTAAGACTTTATAACATTACAAATCACATAATTCACATAAACAAACATCAAAATACACCAAATCACATAAGGTATACACATTATACCTTATAAACCTCACTTTGCACAAATCATACTGTTTCCATTCCTTTATGCATAAACACTTATCTATCACCATAATTAACTCACATTACACATATTCATCAATATTTCGCCAAGTTAAGAACTCATATATACTTGGTTCATCATTTCATATTAAACATATCTTTCACACATCTAAACTTATACATTTCCATCATTTTCAACACTTAACCATATTTAAACTTTACTTTATTAATCACATTAGCCTAACACCTTAAACTAACAAAGTCCATATTGACCAACTTGAATGGAATTCATTCCATTCATTCATTTTTCAATGCCATTCCATCAAATAACATTTATAAACATCAAATGTATTACATTTAGGCATTTAAACCTAACAAACATCAAAGCATAAAGCATCATTCATACTTCATCATTTCGGCCAAAATAAGTTTTTCTCCAAATGAATTCATTTCCAACATTTAACCATTAATTCATGTTAAATACATTAATTACACATCATTCAAGCCTTTTAAACCTATTAAACACCAAAATCAAACACCTTTGTTCAAGCTATATGGTTTGGCTACTTTGAAACTTCATTCAAATGATTTTGTTTCAATCATTTAATCATCAATTCATGCTATACATATCAAATAAACAACATTTGAAGCAATTAATCCATCAAAACATCACTTTGATTCAAAGTTCTTCCTATTAGGGCTTCAATCCAAGTTTTTGAATTCTAACCACAAAATATATTTTGATCACTAATAAACATCAAAGAACATCATACAAACATATTTGCATCAAAAGAATTCCAAAACCAATAACTTACCAAAAGTACTTCCAAATCTTTAATGAATTAATTTTTCACTTTTTCAAGTTTTTCCTTGAATTCTATGGTTATAGTTGTATTTAGATGATGGAATTAACATGTTTCCATCAAAGATTGAAAGAAAACAATAAGGAATGGTATGGATAAATGGTGGCCGAAACTTGTAAATGGAGGAGAGGGAGAGTTTGGTTGGTGAATGATGAAAATGAAGAACAAAAATGAAGGGGTGGGAAAAATCAAGCCTAAATATCAAAGGCATGATCCTATACTTTGAGTTTATGGTACTTTTGGTGTAACCTAGCCATCCAACCATCCATTTCTTTATCTTTTCATCCAATGGTTAGATTTAATCAAGCCTAAAATGATTCCATAAGGTTGCATACACTATATAACTCCATATTGCAAAGGAAAAGACCAAAATAGCCTTAGTTCAAAGGAAGCACCTCAATTGAGCAGCTTACCGGGAATTATTTTCAACCGGGTTTAATTCTCCAACAATTATTTAACTAAACTTAATAATACCATTTTCATGACCTTAAATTCTTTTCTATCTTCAAATATAGTTTTAATTCCATAAAAATTTGATAGGGGTGTGAAATGACCATTTTGCCCTCTCACGACCCGATTTCCCGGACCGCGACGGTCCTAGGGCATTAGAGATGTCAATGGCGATCGGCACCCGTAGAACCCAATATTAGTCACATCAATCCTATCAACTTAATATATAATATAATTCATAGCATTAATTACCAATCATTCTATTAACCTGTCACACATTCTGAAATAGTTGTAATATCAATTCCCACAACATCATATCAATTAATAATAATATCCATATAATAATGCTATCATCAGATACATGTTCATTTCCTAGCTAACCCGTACATACCCATGGAGCAGCTAGATCATGAACACCAAAATAAATGTTATACAAAATAGAGTATCTTTAAATACATTTGAAATCTGTGGCAGAATCCTCAGAGAAATAAAAGTCTGGATTCTGCAACTCTAATCCTCTCCTGAAAGGTGTAAACAATAAATGGGTGAGTATAGATGATACTCAGTGAATTCACATGCATCGTAATAAATAATAGGTGTCATATAACAAGGTATCAATCAATGACTAACAGTGTACTGAATAAATATCAAGGTACAATAAAGCCAAATAATCATCATATAGTTTAGGTAATATATATGGAAAGATAGATATTGGGATGGACTGTATGAAAAGAAATCATACAATCTCCAAACAATCAAATCGTTGGACCATGTAAGTCCTAGTTCATCCATATCAGGGCAAATAAGCATAAGGCTGATCAAGCCCTATGACCGGGACCATAACATAACCCTTCCCAGCTAGGGTACAAATATACAATGTGTACAAGGTCGACAATATTTCCCCACTCCCCTGTCGAATCAGAAGTTCTGTCATAACCATATCAAGGTTAATAACAAGGGATACCATAAACAACAATGGCATTCGGATTCAATCAATCAATCAATCAGTTCGGTTTCAATCATTTCAATATTCAATATCAATTATGGCCATGCCATGTATAATATCCAATATCAATTAAAGGTTTGGTATTAAGGATAATTCATAAGACTAGAAAAAATAAGGTTCGGTGATTGAAATGGTAAATATCAATAAAGCAAAGTTATATAACAATATATGGACTAATTTGGTAAGAGAATATGAGGGCAAGTTCAAGGAAAAACAAAGGTAACACAATTATGTAAGGTTCGGCCATTTGGGGGTTTTACCCAAATGGTGTCCAACAATTAAATTAAGCAATTTAATATGACAAATGATGCATGTAGAACTCACCTATGCCTTCCAATAGCTAAAGAGATAGCCAATTGCACCAAGTCCTCAAAAATCCCCAATGTTGGCTACTTTGAGAATTAAATTTTCACAATCTACAATTTCACATAAGATTGATCATCAATTAAGTGTTCACTTACATCTAATTGACTAATTTTATCATCAATTATGTAAGGTTTGGCCATTTGCGGCTTATGCGAGGATGAGTTGCTAGGAGAGTTTGGCGAGGCAGCATGCGCGAGTTAGCTTATGCGAGCTGGAATGTGCGAGGCAGCGATACCGGATCAAGATTGGCGAGTTAGCAAGTGCGAGCTGAGAATGCGAAGTGGTTCGCGAGCTGGCTAGGCGAGGGATCTTTGCCGAAGCAGTCA
>CANXYC010496612.1:0-13016 GCA_948193065.1 Aleurites moluccanus
AATAATAAGAGAACAGGGATCTGATTGGTTTAAATCAACCAATCAGACCCGTGTTCTGAAGGAAAGGAGCAGAATTCGCAGTAGCAGCAGAGAGAAAGAGAAAGAGAGAGAGGAGAGGAGAGGAGAGAGAAACGGAATTCCTCCGATCTACCGCCGTCTAGTCGCCGTTTAGCGTCACCGCCCGCACCAGGAGGGAGCCCAGCTCCGGACGACTCCATCGGTACAGGTCCGATCGCGAACCATCGTCAGAGCCGGCCACACTCGCTCTCATCGGGAGGCGTGCCACCGAACCTTCTGACTCAATTTTTGGCCGATTCCAACCTCCTTTTCCGGCGATTCTACCACCAGTGCACTCGTCTCAATCCAAGCTTTCTTTTGACACCTAATTTGCCTTGATCGGAAACTGGAGCTCGGACTGAAAAAATTCCAGTCCGGGTCTTTTCCTGAAAATTTAGGCAAAGTGAGTTTTTATTAACTCTAAAAATTAAGTTTGATATTATGGAATATTTTAGAGACCAGATTATAAATTAAATGTGGGTTTAGGATACTGATTTAATAATTATGGTGGAAAAAATAATTTTTAGACTGTCTTTTATTAAGTAAATAATTAAGGTAATTATGAGAAAATTATTTATCGGTATGGATAATTATTTATTTGTGATTGTTGTGAGTTTGAGTTAGAAATTGATAAGGAGGATGTGATAATAAAATTGTTGAAAGGTCCCGGTTGGGTAATAATTGCTCGAATTAGAATAATTTTTGAGAGAATATAAATTTATTATTTTTCAGAGAGCTACGTAATATTTTAGATGAGGTTCTGCCGAATTTTCGGCAGAATTTTTAAGTTAAATATTTATTTATTTAATTAATTAAGAAATCTTTTAGTTGGTAATTAATATATTCTATTGATGATTTTACTTAGATAATCCGAGTACTTCTGCAGCGGGTCCTAGCGGAGTTAGGAACTGAGTACTTCATTTGTACTGTGAGTTGATATAATTTAAGTTAATAGTGCATTTGAGCATGTCATAAATATTAAATGTATGTCATTTTATACATATTTAATTATCATTCTCTGCATTAGATATTTTGGTGCACATATATGATTATGATAAAAATTGATGTATTATGTTGAATCTGTGATTGATGTGTTGAGATGAAAATAGAATGACGTGAAATTCACCTATACTAACTTAGGTAATATGAATTCCTATGATATGATATGTTATAAAACGATTATGATGATGTTATTACAGGGATTTGTCTGGTTAGAGCTGGTCTCACCGTGGCCCCTGGATATGGATAAGAGAGTATTGGGATGCCTAGTTCAAGCTAGACTCACCGTGGCCCCGTATTTAGCTTTTAAGAAAGCCAAGTGAGGGAGTCGGCTCCCCATTTATATTTATGGATTATAGATGAATGGTGGATTTCACTGACTATTCTCATCATGAGTGATATATTTGGTTTGTTTTATTGATGATGAATTATGACATGACATTTTATATAAATAATTATTGACATGCATGTTTATTTAAATTATATCAGCTTATTGAGTCGAACGTTTACTCCTGTTCATTATTTTTCAGGGTTACTTTCTCACTTCTTCCTTCAAGATTCAACTCTGCTTCTTTCTTCTCAGAGTACAAACTTTTTATTAAGGTTATTATGTAATTTTATTACTTTTATTACTTTCGTAATTACCGGTGTGTTAGCTAAATTGTAATATTTAATATGTCAGTTGTGGGTGAATAAATCCCTCACTTATGTTGTGTCTATGTAGATTGTAATACTTTTAGGATAATGTTGTTGGAGAATGTAACTCTACTTAATATTATGTTATGTTATTTGTGGAATATAGTATTTTGATATTCAGGTAAAGCTTGTTACGGGTTCCGGTGGCATATCGCCTTCCCGTTCCCTAGCGCCGGTCATGATTCCAGGACGGAGTCGTGACAATTTTTTTTTTATAAACTATCATTGTTTTATTATAAATTTGAAAAAAAAACACCGGTAAAGTATCAATGAGAAAAATTCCAAAAATAATTCAATGTACAAAAAAAAAAAAAAAAATTGTCTATTTCATTATTAACGAACCCAAAATTTGTATTTTTCTTAAAAATTAGATTATTTTTTATTTATTTTTAATTAATTTTTATGAATAATACTTTTTTTAATTTTAAATTAATGTAATGTTAAAAAAAATATGTCGGTGTATATAAAATAAAATTATATATATATATTTCAGTTCAGTTTGAAATCTAAAGAAAAATATTCAAATCGCAAATCAAATTAATCATTCAATTTACTCTATTTTTTTAAATTAAAACCAAATCAAACACTTCCGAAATATTTTCGATTTAATTTAATTAATTTAATCGGTTTGATTTTCACCATTTACTTTCAACACTTCTTATTTTTTGCGTCAATCATCTCTATCGTTGCAAAGAAAAGTGAATGATAAGGAAATAGAATGAAAAAAAAGAAAAAAAATCCTACCTCAATCGTTTTATCGAGTGGATTGAGTGCATTCATTGCCCCAAAATGGTGAAGAAAAGGGTAACAACTCACAAATAGACATCTTCTAACCCTTTTAGTTATTGAAGACACTACAAACACGACAATTCTTACATCTTCTTCTCATTATTTTCTTCTTATTCCCTTGTTGCTATTGGCTATGGCCACAACCAATATCATGATGATTCTTCATCCAAATTTTATAATAATCACCTAAAACCCATTATGTAAAATTAAGTTTCATGATTACTGTTATTGGAACCAACCAAATAATATATATACATAACATGATGTTTCAAGTACATTAGACTTGAAATATTGGAAGGCTAAGAATTAAAGAACAGAACAGAGCAACAAAGAACATACAAATAACTAAAAAGATGGTATTTGTATTTAATGGACAAGTTGTTGGTTCTGGCGACAATTGGCAAATCACTAATGGGATTTATTATGAGGTGGACAATATCAGTGACGGTCTCAGAAAATTTTTTTAGGGGGGTCGAAAATTTTTTCCATCTACACAAGAAATCCACGAAATATTCATATAACCAAAAATTTTGAACCCAACATGTCTCTTAGAGCAAGAACAAAATCAACAAAGTAACCATTAATAACTGAGGCATCAACAGAAAAATCAATCTCAAATAGTACAAATAGTGATCATTAAGAGCATAAAACCTCAAAATCCCTAATAAAATCATCACCTACTCTTTCACAAAGAGCAATCTCACAAACTCTAACATGAACAGCAGAATGAATTCAAGAATAAAAAAAATCATTATTGAAAATAAGTAATGATCTAAGAATTATACTTTTAATTTCAACCCCTAGAACTAATTTGAAACTTTAATTTAAAAACCCCAATTTAAAACTCTAACTAATAAAATCACCTAACTCAATACAAAGTAAAATTAAAAATTAAAGATTTCAAAGTATTATAAATAATAAAATTTAGTTTTGCAATTTTTACCTAGCATGCACTCTTTCATATTCAAAAGCAATACAAAATAATAAAATTCTAGAAAATAAGAGGAAGAAAAAAAAGAAAGAGAGATGAGGAATAGAATAAGAAAACAAAAAAGAAGAGAAGATGAATGAAATAAGAATTAGATATATACTAGCAAAAAGGAAAAGAAAGAAAGAGGACAACTTGCTCGAAGATAGCAACTAGAGGATTTTACTGGAAGACAACAACTAGAGGATTTTACCTCTGTTTAATTGATTCAGACGCTCAAAGGTAGGCGAAAAGAGGAATAAAAAAAATTAGGGAGGCAGGATTCAAACTCACGCCCATAACCCTCTTTACATAAATGTTTAATCACCAGATAACTTGGTACTTTGTAATAAAGTAATAGGTTAATAATTTTTATTTAAATTTTAAAAGGTGCGCCCGGTCCTCCATGGACCTTCACGGACCCATCCCTCGTTAATATTCAGATGGACAGAATTGGAATTAGAATTCTAAGCTTTTCTTATACAAAAGCAAATAGACATTCAGATGGATAGAATTGGAATTAGAATTTTTGGCTTTTCTTATACAAAAGCAAATAGACTCAAACAAAGCAATGCCCAATCAGAACAAACAGAAAAAGATTTCCCATCTAAACCACAGGCTTAGACTTGCAGATAAATACATAATTAAGTTGGCTAACAAATATTTCCCACTTCAAATTACATCATGAAAAATCAAAATTTTAAGACAATCCATAAAATTGACCAAATGTTCCCTAAGCCACCTCCATTTAAAGAAAATAAGCAACGTTCTGATGGGTAAAAAACTAAGAATAAATAAACTAAGCAATAAAATTAACACTCATTCACAAGCCTTTTAGGAGCATTATATAGAATTGCCAAACAGATCCGACTAAAAGAACCAAATTTGTGAACAGTCAGCAATGCCCAATTAATGCAACTGGAGGCAAATCAAAATAAGCATTTGTATATCCCCTAAACCATTTGGCTTCTTCGTATCATCATCCTCCTCGTCCTCATCAAGCATAGCATCAAGATCAGTTGGGACTCGCCGCTCATGGACATTATTGTCGGCGAGCTGGGCTTCGATAGAGGTGGTTAAGTGGCATTGTTGTGAACGAAAATTGAGACCTGATTGCTACGTTTAGCTGGCGTTGGCCGTAAGTGGCGTGGGCTCATCACTGATGATGGAGTGAAAGCCAAGATCAGAGCCAACAGATAATTTCTTGTCATTGAGCTTGTCAAGGTTGATGTTTGGCTTCGACGAGGACGAATGGAGGCCTATTTCAGGCCTGTGATGATCGGCTTGGTTTCCAATGTTGTTGAACACATGACCGAAGTTAAGCATCTTGATTAACAATGGCAGATTGGCGATGGCATTGACTTTGGCGAAGGCTTTCGAGGTGAAGCCTTGGTATGGGCTATGGTGACTTGAACAGAAAAGGAAGAACAAAAGTGTTTAACTTTTAAAAAGATAAAAAAATTTCTGATTAAGGTGAATGTTTGGCAAACATGTAATTGTATTAAATTAGTTTAATTATTTTTTTTAATAATAGATGTTAACTGTTAAATAATTTTATTAACTATTAATTATTATTAATAATTAATAATAAATAATTGTTAGGAATATTTAATTCAAATAGGATATAAGTAACAGTAATAATTACTGTAAATATTTAAATCAAACGGATATCTAATTTTATGTACAAAGAGAAAAAGAGATAAGGGTAGTTTAGTCTTTGCATTATCATTAATTTTATCTTTTGAATGAATATAATGGTAAAGTGTAAAAATTTAGATAGAGTGAATATTTAGTACACAAAATTGAAATTTAGAAATTTATGAATGCAATACTAAAAAAAATAGACTCATTAATAATATTAATTTAAAATCAGGAATAGTAATTTGCTTAAATTCTTTTATGACTAGTGGCAGTTTGTCGAATATTTGAGATAATTAGAGATAGGAACATATTAAGTTTTGGGTAGATTTTGTAAAAATCAAATTCAGCTATTTAAAGATAAAAATATTTATCTTTTTTAGTGCAAAATAGCGTGGGATAGATAATGGGACTAGTCAGATCGAAACGAAAAATATATGTTTATGATTTTTTTTATTTTAAAAATATTTATAATGTTATTTTATTATATTTATATATTTATTTATGTATTATTTTCTATATATCCATATAATATAATTTATATTTTATAAAAAAAATTATAAATTATAAATATATAAATTAAATATAAATATAATAATAATAATAAAAAATATATAATATATATAATCGAATTAAATTCAGTATGGGTTATACCATTATTTAAATTGAATTTAAATCTGATTCAATTAAAACTAAAAAATATATTTCCTCTTATTTATTAAATAAGATAGATATTATTCATCCAATTTGAGTAGAAACCACGGACAAATTTGCAATCCTAATTAAAGCTAGCTACTAATGTACAAATATATCATGTTTTTCATGCTTCACTTTTAAAGAAGCATTTGGGGTGTCATTTACACATTTTCTACTATTAATTTTGTTGGAGAGTTGTTGGTGGAGTTTTTGGCCATTTGAAGCAAAGAATCATTACTAAGTGATGGAGAAAAGAATGAGCCTTGGACAAAGAGAATAGCTTTAAGCAAAGAAGTCTTAAACGTAAATGCCTTATGCGAGAAAAGCTTTAGGTGAAGAGGCCTTAGGCAAGTGAGAATACCCAAGTAAGTGAAAGTCTTAAAAAAAATATCTTATCGAGACAGATAATGACATAAAAAATAAATAGCTGGTGTCATATTAAATCATCATCTTTAATGATATGTCAGAACCATCAACTATCAATAAATGAGAAATAAACTTGCAATCTGCTCATTAATTCAAGAATACTCAGAATCAAATTGTTTCTCCTATCAAAAGAATAAATCATGATTATGGAAAAAATGCCGGGAGAGAAAATACATGAATTTAGTTAAGATATATGGATAAGAAAGAAGTCGGTATAATTGTAATAAGCTATATAGTTACTATACAGGAAAAGACAAACGACAGTTGACTATCCTTATGTATTCTGTAAGAGTATAAATAAAAAGTTAAACCCAACAGAAAAGAGAATTCGATTTAGGCTAAAAACTATATTTTCATAATTATTATCAAATTTACTTATTTAAACATCGGAGTATTAACTCTAAGCCACGGCATGATACTCTCTTGTAATCATTATTTTTTCTTACAGGCCCAATACTAGCAAATCAATCAAATTCAGCCAAATCACCAAGTTAAAGGAAGGCCCATCCATGCAAGAAATCTTTGAAAGTCATTTGAACCATCACTAGGAATTAACATTTTCTTCCTCAAGTCTCGATGCAATTAATATATTTTGAGTAAAATATTATTTAGTCCATGAGATTTAGCAAAATTAATACTTGAATCCCTGCATTTTCATAAAGTAGCTGTTGGGTTTGTAATGTTTGATTCCGTCATAACAATTAATTTTTTCGTCTATTTGGCCGTTAAATATCATTAAAAAGACAAAAATATCCCTAATTTTTTATCAAATTTTCTTTTTCATACCATTCCATTAAAATCCAAATCAAATTTTCTTCACTTTTTTTCACAATCAAACTTTTATTTCTCTATATAATTTCACTAATCATAACACCCACACACAAATTTTACTTCCTTTAATTTCAACAAACTCAAAATTTACATAATTAATTAATTTATTAATTAAGCACGAAAAAAGAAAAAAAAAAGAAAAAGAAAAAAATCACAATATAAAGAAAAAAAAATATATGAATATGAGTTTTTTACAAAGGAAAATAGAAAGAAAATAAAGGAAAAAAATATAAATGTTGAAGATAAGGGTATTTTAGGAAAATAATTTATTTTATTTTATTTTTTATTTAATTTTTAATTTTTTTAACAGAAAATTTGAAAAAAAATTAACGGAAGGACTAATTTTTTTGGACAGAATTAAATATGAGGGACTTAATAGCTATTTTCTAAAAATATAAATATTTAAATATTAATTTCGCTAAATTTCTGGGACTAAATAAATATTTTACCCATATATTTTTTGCCTAAAAAAGCAACTTCAGAAGATATTTCATTTCTCAAAATTCAATTTTCTTCTCATCTTTTAGGACATGGATAATTTTCATTCGAAAAATATTATTATATATCAATAGTGCATTTGAGTATTGCAAAGAAAAGAGAATTAATAAATGTAATTAGTTAAATGAAAAAATAAAAACTAAATACAATAAATTTTTTATAAATTAATATTATTAAAATTTATAAATTTTATTAATTAAAAGAGATATTAATTAAAAAAATATTAATTAATTGATAAATTAATAATTTATTAATTTAAAAAAAATATTTATAATTCAACAAATATATATTTAATCAACTAAATATTTATTGTATTTTATTAATTTTATAATCAATTTAATATAAATTAAATGAATTGAATAAAAATATTATCAATTAAATACAAATTAATTGAAATGAATAAAAAAAAATATGTGATTAATTGAAATAAAAAAATATGTTATTTGCTAAATATGAACTAAATGAATTGAAAAAAATATAATAAATTGAATATGAATTAAATTAAATAAATAAAAAAATATCATTAATTAGATTTTAATAATTTTCAGAGTTATATTTTAATAAAATATATATTAGAATTTATTATATGTATATTATTAATAAATTATTAATTTATGTTATGAATAAGATCATATAACTATGTAATGATTTTTTTAAAAATATTATTTTATTAATTTATCAAAATTATTAATTTAATTTCTTAATATATATTAGAATCGTAAAAAATTATTATATAATAGTGGTTTTGGTATAGGTCAAAATGAAAAAAATAAATAAATTAGGCTTTTCATTAATTTTTTTAATTATCATGTTAAAAATTTGAAGAAAAATTACAAGTTGAGTATTCAACTTTTAGGATAAAGGTTATTTTTAAAAATTTCTTAAATTCTCATTAAATTTATAATTTTTACAAAAAATTAAATATAATTGAGATTGAAATCTACTAACTTTTTATAATTTAACATCAAGCCAGAGTTCAAGCTAATTTTGAAGCAAGCTTAGCTGATGTGATGAAGTAAAAAAATTAATTATAAGTAGGATTAAGAATTAAATTTTTTTATGCAATATAAATTTTTTTAATAAATTAATTATGAATGAATTAAAATTGTGTTAAAAATTAAATTTAAATGGTCAAATAAAATTTTTTCTATGAATATTGGACATCACTTTGTTCCTGCTGACATGGCATCAAAATATTTGCAACATTATACATTTGAGAAAAAATAAAATAAAATAAAAAAGCAGAAGGAAGTGATTGCGTTTCCATTAGGTCTTTTACTCGTTCTTTTCCATCAAAACCTCATTTCCTCGTTTCCAATGGGATTGTTCGGTTTAAATTGATCAAAATTTCCCAAAAACTGGATAAATTAAACTAAAATTATTAGAAATGGTATCAAATTAAATTTTAAATTCAACTAAATTAATTAAATCAAAATTTTAAGATGAAACCGAATCAAATTAATATTTTTTTATTCTGTTATTTTGATTATTTAAATAAAATAAATATAAAATTATTAAAAATATATATATTTTAAATAAATATATATATATATTTTGGTCGATTTAATTATTTTAATTTTCTTTTAAAGAAAAATAAATCAAATAGAATTAACTGAAATTTTAAAAAAATTAACCAAACTAAATTTTAAATCGAACCGAACTGTACCGACCAAACTAAGTTTGATTTGGTTTTCTCGGTTTTTTTTTGCTCACCCCTATTTCCAACACAAGGGTAAGTTGTTATGATATGAATGTTGTTCCTCTGTTTTGTGCAACAGGTCATACCCAGGCAATAGTGACTCTTAGCAATAATCATGCTTGAATTGTAGGGTCCGAACAACATTTTTGGTTGAGTAATTTTGATGTAACATCAAGACTGTTTTGGGGTATGCTTGAATGGCATCACTTAATCCAAACCATGCTGGTGCGATACTCAAGCTGGAATCAACACCAGTGGACTATTAGGAGAAGCACAAAGAAGGGCTAGCAGAGTTTTATTTCTAATGCATCTTCTTCCATCCATATAAAATGCTTGCTTTAATGAAACAGAATAAAAATTAAGGTGGAAACAGGGAAGGAAATGGATGGATGAGAGGAAGGAAAAGAGAAGGATAATTAGCATGAATCATGATTCAAATTTCAAGCCTTATAGACTTTAGGAGGTTTTTTCCTTTTCCCCCCTCTAATTTCTCGAATATTTATTATATCATTCAATTTAATTCTCCTTTCAAATCCTAATCCTTTATGGATGAGGTTTTGATCTAATGGTAAGACTAAAACTGAAATGCTGGAAAGTTGCTAGAAATTGCAAATTAGACTCCAAAGCTTGATAATATCTCCAAGGAAAAATAAAAAAACTTCTAATCCTTCCAAAATTTGGGAGTCTTCCCAATGAAAAAACTTCCTATCCCATATTTCTCCCTTCCATCTATCCTGCACAAAATGTTTAGTGTTGTAAAACAATCTTTTTAGCTCTCCCATCCTTTTTTAATTAATTTTGAAATAAACATAAACATAATTAGGTCATAATTGGACAAGAAAAAACCTCAAATGGTCTCCTCTTCTCTTACAACAGGACTTTCTGTTAGGGTGCTGTGGCCAAAATGCTTTAATACAAAACAAGCTAAAAAAAATGTGGATTCCCTACATTTATCAATATCATACACACATGTTTTAACTATTTGCAATGACCTAAAACACATGGATAGAGACAATGACATAGCATTCCATCTCATCATTTCCTATTACAAACAGTGACCCCATTGATAATGAAAGATGGGAATTGATCAAATTGGCAAACAACTACACATGTATGCTATATCTAAAGCTTTGGTTGACTAAATTCTTGGTTATAAAATAATTACTCTCTCATTTTCTTCATATTTTTTTCCTTAATCATCAAAGGCTTTTCTGTATCTTCTAGGTAAATTTAACTTTTGGAAATTAGATTTCACATATAATTTTTTTTTGATATATATTAAAATTTTAAAAGAAAAATATTAATAAATAAAAAAATTTGATCATATTAATTAATTAATATACATATTCAATTATATTTTTTTCGGTAAAACCGTCCAATATTTTTTTTTATACATAAGAGATAAAACTTTTTCAGCATTTATTTTTTTTATTTATAATATTTAAATTCAATATTTTATTTGAAAGAAACAAATTTCTTACCATTCAAATTAACAGATATTGATAAATATTCAATTATATTAATCAATTAATATAGTCATTCTATCTTTCAATCACTTAACTATTGATCAATTATACATGCTTTGAAGGAATGAAATGCCTCTCTCCCCCTCCCCCTATCACCGTGTCAAATAATGGAAAATTTACTATTGAAAATGCCAAAGAATGGGTAAATTGTTGGAATATCCCAACAAGGCCATTTTGTAGATTAGAATGGGTAAATTGTTGGAATATCCCAACAAGGCCATTTTGTAGATTTTTCATTATTCCTCTTATACTTCCAATAATTAAGAGTACAAATCATTCTATATGTTTTATGGTGGTTGAAAGGGAATGGTGTTTATTATATGATTGAATATCCCATTCCATAAATCAAAGTGCCTCTAGGAAGTCTCACTTTCTTTGTCACCTCTCTATTCTCAGTTATATTTTCTATTAGGGATGATTATAAAGGTGGTGTTTGAAATTAATTAATTTTTTATTTAAATATTTTAATTTTATTTTTTAATCAAATTAAATATTTAAATAGATAAATATTAATTTATCAATAAAGTGATTTGATTAGAAATTGTGCCCAAATATTAATTAAGATGATTTATTTTACTTCACTTGTCTACTCATTCATTTCTCTTACATGTATGTCATTTTTCTATTTTTATTATATTTTATAATTTTGATTGAAATTTTAATAGAAGATGAAAAAAAAAATTAAAGGAAAATTTTAAAATTTTTTAAGGAAAAATGAGATAAAAGACAATAAAATATAAAAAATAAAAATAAAAATATTAATGAAGAAAAAATTTATGTATGGTATCGTTATCCAATAAAATAAAAAAATTCTAATTAAATTTATTCGCATGAAAAAATTTATCTATTTAAATATTTAATTGATAAAAATAAAATAAAAACACTCATATAATAATAAAAAAAAAATATAGATTGACAATATAATTAACCATTTTTCCATTATCGAATAATTAAATTAAATATACATCTAGACTTTGTATTTTTTAAAGCATGCACTTTGTCGAACCACTTTCTTTTTAAATATGATTATGTTAATAGAATTTCTAGTCGCTATATAGTTTCTCCACTGCCCCGCCTCCCAATTACACCTTCATTTCCATACGGCAAAATCATTAATTAATGTAAATGAAAATTAATTTGAATTTTTTATCATATTTAATATCTTATTTTTTACTCTATTTATTTTTATATACACCATATTATTATACAAAATTATTATTTATCAAAATATTTAAAAAAAAAAATAATATGACGCATATAAAATTATATGGAGTAATATATGGAACATTAAATGAAATAAAAAATTTGTATTAAATAAAAATGACACAATATGATAATTAGTTACCTTCACTGTACTGTACAATGTGATATAGCCTTAGTTTTTCCTTGGTAATTCAAGTTAGAAAGTCCTTCCTTTTATCTTAAAAACATACACTTTTCACTCATATATAATTATTTTATCGACTTAATAATTAAGTAATTTAATATATTTTTTAAGGTAAAATGTTAAAAGTTTTAATTCTAATGATAATTTTATTTTTTAAAAAAAATTAAAAAATAATAAACTGAGCTAAAATGTTAAAGTCTCTGGACTGAAATAAAAGTAAAGTCAAAATATTAATATTAATAATAAATACTAAATTTATAATAAGTTTAATTTTATAATATAAAATAATTTAAGTTATTTAAATTGGATTATCCTTCTTTTTATAAATAATTTATATTATTTTATCATTAATAATATGATATTACTCACACACATTCCATTTCATTATATAATTAACATAAAATATTTTCAATTATCTCTATTTGTTCAATGGATGCATTATACATATATGTATTTATAAATCGTTAGTCGTGTAATTGAAGAATTAATCTAATTTAATATAAGTATTCAATAATATAAGTGATACAAGTTAAATTATAAAAATATTTAAAAATTCAATGATAGTTAATTATATTTATTATAAATTTTAAGTTAAAAAATTTGTTTAATTATTTTAGTTGATTTTTTGTTATATATATATAGGTTGTGTAAAGTTATTTGAAAAAGGAATATACTTATCCCACATTGAAAGTTTATGAAACTTTCAAGTGGTATATAAAGAATAAATGAGTTTAATAAATCAAATGGAAGATGGAGGGAATTATTGGAGGGAAATCAAAATTTAGCCTTTAATAATTAATCTAATGA
>CANXYC010496693.1:0-10257 GCA_948193065.1 Aleurites moluccanus
ATATCCCTAAAGTTCCACTTATTTACGATTTTGCTATTATGTTGATTTTCCAACATATTTAATACTTTTCCATACTTTTTTCATATAATTATCTATAATTACTCTTAATCTCCCATTATCCATAATACTGAGAAAAATTAACTTAAATTGTTTACTGTTAAAATTTCTCGAAATTCTTAGTTATGTCGGTGTTTCCCAGTCCGATAACTAGTTATACTGTTCAATTACTGTAGAATTTTCTAGGATATTATATTTTATTTCCCTTCAAATAAATTCGTCCTTGAATTTAAAATAAATATTTACCTCAATGTTGGAACATGAATGGATACTTGGCCTTCATATCTTGTTCGCTTTCCTAGGTACACTCTTCTATAGACTGATTCCTCCATAACACTTTTGACCATCGATATCTCCTTATTCCACAACTGTTTGACTTGTCGATTAGCAATCTCTATTGGTAGCTCTTCATATGACAAGTCTTCTTCTATCTCCATATCTTGCAATTCTAATACATGTGATAGATCCGACACGTACTTTCATAGCATCAAAATATGGAATACCTAATGCATATGACTCAAATTGGGTGGAAGAGCCAATATGTATGATATAGTACCGATCTTCTCAAGAATTTCAAATGGCCCAATGTATCTTGGTGACAGTTTACCCTTCTTCCCAAATCTTATAACACCTTTCATAGGTGAGATTTTAAGAAACACATGCTCACCAACTGCAAAATGTACATCCTTTCGCTTCGGATCGGCATAACTCTTTTATCTGTGAAATGTTATGCAATTTTATATCTAAAAATGCAACTAAATGAAATCAAATGCACTTAAATGCCCTAAAATGCCTCTTGGGACCCTAATTTTTTCAAAATTTCTCAAATTTTTGTGAATTTATGTGCAGGAAGAGGCATTGCCGCCGGTCAGAGCAGGTGGTGCCGCCGACCCCCTACCGCGGTGCCACTGTCACGTTCCATTTTTAGAACATGAAGGTCCTAGGATGTAGGAACATCATAAGGCTACCGACACCCGTAGAACTCTTTTATAACCTGTAAATATCACCTGTTATAACATATCTATATCCATATAATTAGTCTATATGTCATCATCTGTAATCATATATGATCTCAACACATCTTATATATATTAAATATCAGTAATTAATAATATTACAGACCATACTAAGTATAGTCATCCCAATAATTTATATATCCATGGAGCATTTAAAATATATACAAGGAATATATACAAGTTCAATATTTACATTATTATAACAAAGCTGGATCCACTAATGAAGAAATCTTGGACCAGCTCTATTCCTGACCTAAAAAAATAAAACCACTAAAAGGGTGAGTATTTTCATACTCAGTGAGTCAATATATATATTATCATACATTAAGCTGGGTAGGAAACAACAAATGAACAATATTAACAATTGACTTATGGATAGCACATCAAAGGACTAAATCAAGGGAAATGATTTATAAACATCAAATATAGATGTATAGGCACTGGGAGAAATAATAACCATGTATATATAACAGATACTGGGCCATGAAACGCATATCATTATCAATATAATATGTAAATAGCATAAGGTGGACCAGACCCTATGGCCAATACCATAACCCTTCCTAGCTAGGGTATCACTGAAATTTCATTATGCACAATGCTGATGGTATTTATCCACTACCCCATCAGTAAGGTAGCTCTATCATACAAACATTAAAATATGTTAAAGATAGCAAATAAGATATCAAATAGGAAAGAGATTCAATAAGGCTCAATTTAGGTACCTTTAGCTCATTTGAGCTGTTTAGGCAAGTAAACACATATAGGATCATTATCCTTAACAAAGGAACATTATATTATAGGCAAAATTCCACAAAAGTCATTTAGGATACAAGTTCAAAATATATCAAGATGACACATTTATACTAGTGACAAAGAAAGTCACCTATTTTAGCAAATTTGGTAACAATTGGTTTCTTAAGGAAATTTCGTCGGTGTGCACCACTTTAGGAATAAATAAATATAGTTTTTAGGACATATTGATCAAAATCCAAATTTCACAATTCAAGCCCTAAATGGCAACAAATACGAAGGCATTATCAAACAGGGTTTATATACATCAATAAACAACACAATCGAAGCTTGAATTCAAGGAAAATTCAAAGGAAACTCAAAAGAAACACTTTGGTCAAAAAGTTGCAGGAATTTAAATGGATTCAAATTGATCAAATAAAGGTTTAAGCATGTATAATAATATACATATAACTCACTAGAACTGACGAATCGATCGTTTACGCGATAAAACGCCTATTTGCCTATAACAGACAAAAGCAACATTCTTAGATTTTCTTCGATTCTACAATAAATTTTACCACATATTTAGCCTTAAATGGATGCTAACTAACATATTTAAAAATTAATTATAATTATGGAATCCTATAGAGAAAATCCATTTCAAACATAAACCTAGTTTTAGGTTTTCTACAATTTCGATCCAATCTTGAAATCTATCGAACTAATCATGTTTATAATCATTTATATAGATTAAATGAATCAAAAGAATGAAGAAATTATCATCCTCCCCTGAAATCTTCAAGTGGACAAAATTTAGGTTTGGAATTTCATCAATTTCTAGCTTGAATTTCTTGGAATTTTTTATAGAAACTAGCTTAATCGGTAGTTTAACTGAGTTTTCTATCGATTTTGCTTAAAGTTTGGATGAAATTGGTGGAGTTTTAGAGGAGGAGAGTTTCATCTGGTTGGATATGGAAGATGGAGGAAAATTTTCTATTTAATGAAGAATTAGAACATATTTATATGAATTAACTTTCAGCTAATTCGATTTTCCTCCTCGACACTTCTCGTATTCGTATTTTGATCCCGAAACTTATAACTATTTATTTTTTTGTCCCATTTAAATTTTGAAATAATATTTCTTATATTTCTCCAGCTTATGAGTCTAATGGTGATATTAAAAATTTAAAATTTTGAATCCGTTCGTTAATCAAAATGTCGACGTGCTTACCTATCCATCGTAGCGATTTGACAAGTCGCACAAGTATGATGTTCTAATGTCTAAACTAACTTTATTTATGCTTAAACAACATATATTCAAGGTTATATAAATGAAATTTGAGGGTGTTACAGTCGCCCTTGCACTTAGCGGTGCTGCCGGCTGCCTAGTGCGGTGCTGCCCATAGTGGGTGGCAGCATCGTACTATTCCAGCACGCTCTAGCCCTTTTTTAGCATTTTTTCTATAAAAAAGGGCTCCCCTTCTTTTGAAAAAGTCACTCTAACTTTTTGTCACTCTATTCTACACTTTTTTTTTATTTGTTCATTGTTTCAATGCAAAATAGAGCCCTATTACAATCATCATATGTTTTTGTAGACTGAGAACCTCGACAAGGTTGAAAAAATTAATTTGGGTACACATGTCAATTCTTTTTTGACCCTGAGAGGTGTGAAAGTGGACTAGGACTTTCTTAAGGCTTGTTTGAGATTTTGGGACCCTGTGGACCATGTATTTTGATTTGGGGCTGGCATAGAGGAGAAGTGTGCCACTTTTGAGGAATTCAGTGTCATCCTTAGTAGCAACACAAATGTTGCTCTAGCTATTCCCAAATACCGAGTAGGATATTTTCACTCTTTCAGGAGGCTTCTAAGGCTAAGTCATAAGCTAGCCAACTCTATAGTGGTGAAGGATTAGATTAATATAATTGTAGTCATGGCGAAATTCCAGTATCTAGAAGATCTAGGAGACAAGCTGAGACAAAATTGTAGGATGACTGCCTTGGTTCTATGTTTGACTGCCAGATGCCTATTCTTCAGTTCACCTGGCTGGGGAGATATTCAAGTGATGGAGCTAATTGTTTAGATGGAGCGAGGCTCTACTATTGCTGGTCTGATTTTGGCAGAGACCTTGCATAGTTTAGATGACAACTATAAAGTTGAGAGGCCCTGGTTTGTTAGCCTAGCCATAATATAGGTAAAAAAACACTATATATTTCCATTTTTCTTCTTATTCTTATTCAGGTTTCTTTTTCCAATCACCTCTTATTCTTTTCAGGGTTGGCTTAGAGATCATCTTTGAGTGGTGGGACCCCTAGATAGGATGCCATATTCTGCTACTCAGTACTGGATGCAGAGGACCTTGATCCACTTTCACTATAAAAAGAAGTGGATTGCCTGGATTCTAGAATTGGGCCTTGAAGATCTGCTTTGGCATTGTTCCTGGTATGGGATTAACTCATTTATCACTATGAGCTATGGGTACAGGATGGTCTACCTGTTGGGCATCTCTATGACTTCATTCTATCAGGAGAACAGAGTTCTGAGGCAGATGGGTCAGTCTCAAGGTGCACCTCCCACTGGAGCTGTGTTTCCTACTTCTTTGATTACTGGACCTGTTTCCCAGGACATAATGAATGGCTGGAGATCCATGTGCATTGGGCCACCTGTTGTCTTATTCGGTAAACTGGGGGATTATGATGCTTGGTTTATCATGGAAGTATGGCCTATTGAGAAGATTAGGCGGGTAGCCATGATCACAGAATTGGAAGCAGACATGGAGATTGAGGATGCTAGGACAGAGGGGGTAGTAGGACTAAAGGTAATTGTTGTGGCTGAGGACAAAAATAGAGTAGAGGCAAAGGTAATTGTTGTGGTTGAGGATGAAAATAGAGTAGAGGCAAAGGTAATTGCTATAGACGATGGGGATTTTGATGACATGAGAGATATTCATCCTATGTGGAGGTAGATTTAGACCTTGGCTATTTTGGATTCCATCTTTTAGATTCTGTTTAGACTTTTTTTTTTATTTTTTTTTACGTTGAGACTTTGCTTTATATTCATTCACGTTTAAAAACATGGATTAGACATCCACTCTTTAAAAATGAATAAAATAAGACGGAATTTTTTTTGGACTTGTGCAATAACTTGATTTTGACAGATGAGACAAGATAAAACACGAATTTTGACTTTTAAATGAAACCGGATTAAATAAAACTAGAATTTCGCTAATGAAGACATGAAATCCAATTTAAAACAAGGGCACATTTTTTCCTTTTATTTTTTATTTACTTTTTTTTCATTTTTTTATTATTTTAAAAGCTCTTACTTTTGTCTGAGCTGCCTTTTTAGGTTTTCAACTTGACGAGTAGGCAAAGGAATCAAATAAAATAAAGCAGTCATATGGCACAAAATGATATTTTTATTATGAATCGGACCACACCCAGAATGGGCTACCTACATATCTCCACAATATAATAGTTACTTTGTTACATTATACCCCTTTCTTCTTTAGGAGAATAAGGTCCACATAGTTCTTCTTCATAAAATGCATCATAAAACAGAAATTACACAAAATATCTCTTTAACTGATCGAGATTACAAGGATTTGAAAAATCATTCCTGTCTAAATCCATAAGTATGGTGCCTCTGCTAGACAAAATCTTCTTGAGCACACATGGGTCGACCCAATTATGTCTGAACTTTCCTCTTGGATCGTGAACCAGAGCTCTGATTTCTTTCAACACCAAATTGCCTCCTTCCAATCCTTTATCAGTTACTTTTTTTATTGAAATATCGGGCTAGACTTTGTTGATACCCCTGAATTTGGAAAAGTGCAACCACCATTTTTTTGTAGATAGCATTCAACTGGTCATGATATCCTTTAATCCATAGTATTTCACTAAGCTAATTTTCCCGCATAACCCTTGTGGAGTGGATTTGCATTTCAATTGGAAGTACTACCTCCATCCCATATACTAAAGAATAAGGAGTTGCCCCTATTGATGTGCGAATGGAGGTCCGATATCCCCATAATGCAAATGGAAGGCGTTCATGCCAGCTTATGTGATTGGTGATAATTTTATGCAGAATGGTTTTGATGGTTTTGTTTGCTACTTTGACTGCCCTGTTGGTTTGAGGATGATAAGGGGAAGACCGATGATGCTAAATCTTTTCCCTTTTAAGCAAGCTTATTACTTCCTTTTTAAAATGAGATCCGTTATCAGTGATGATCTCGAAGGGAAATCCAAACCGACAAATGATGTTAGTTTAAATAAAATGTGCCACCTTTTTAGAATTCAATACTTAATAAGAGGTTGTTTCTACCTATTTTGTGAAGTAATCTATTGCCACCAAAATATATTCATGCTCATCCAAGGATTTCAGACTGATGCACCCTATAACATCAATGCCCTATGTAGCAAAGGGCCAAGGAGTTGCAGTCGAGTGCAAAGGGATAAGAGGTCACTTCTGGAGCTTTGTAAATATCTGATACTTGTGACATTTCTGCACAAACTTGGCACAATCCTCATTCATTGTAAGCCAATAATACCCAAGATTTGTGATTTTTCTGGCTAACACAAAACGATTCATGTGTGGGCCTTCCTTAACACTATGTACCCATTCCATAATTTGTCGAGCTTCCTCTTCTATCACGCATCTGAGGTGGATGTTGTCCCAAGCTCTCTTATACAACACATCACTATTTTGTATGAAATTACTGGCCAATTGTCTTATGGTTCTTTGAGATGCCCCTTTCGGATATTGCTCATTTTTCAAAACATTGTGTATGTCCCAATACCATGGCTTACCGTCGACTAGCTAAATTTGCATACATGTTGTATCATAACCCTACTGCCTTCGTACTTCAAAAATCAAAGGATGTACAATCTCATTTCTCATCATGTCTATCATGGAGGCCAGGGTTGCTAAAGCATTAGCAAACTGATTCTTAGCTCGAGGTAAGTAATGGAAAGATAGTTCATGAAAATTTTCAACCAGGTTAGTTACGCGTTGATTTTAAGGAACCAAACTCTCTTCCTTTATCTTCCATTTACCAAGAGCTTGTAAAATAATTAAATTAGAGTCCCCATAGACCTTTAGATAATCAATCCTTATGTTAGTGGCAACCCCCATACCATATATGCAAGCCTCATATTCAGCTTCATTATTTGTCACCTCAAAGGCTAACTTAATGGCCATGGGTAAATGGTACCCATTTGGTGCGACTAGTACTATCCCATCACCATAACCCTTACTGTTAACTGCTCCATCAAAGTATAACTTTCATACTTCGGGCTCTAACTCCATAATGTCCTCATCTGGAAACTTGGACTGAAATGGTTCATCATCTACCAAGGCAGCAACCAATTGATTAGCTATCACACTCCCTTTGATGGCCTTCCTTGGAACATATTTGAGATCAATTTGCTATCAAGAATCGGCCTCTCTATATGGAATTTCAAGGGGCTCTTGTCAACGAGAACATGTGTAGTGTATGATCCCAAATAATATAGTAGCTTATGGCATACCCAAACCAAAGCGAGACACAGTTGCCCGATTTGATTGTACTTGAGTTTATGAATAAGCATGCGCTTGCTTAAGTAATAAACGACATTCTCTTTATGCGAGTCCAAGACATTTTGAGCTAGTATTTCCCCAATAGCTTCCTTGGTCACAAATAGGTATAACAACAAATGTTTACCAGGCCACAGTGGTTGCAAAACAAGAGAATTTAGCAAATAATGTTTGATTCTTTCAAAAGCTTGTTGGCGCTCACCATTCCAACCTTTAGAAACTCCTTTCTTTAACAATTCAAAGATAGGTCCACAAACATTGGCTAGTTGAGAAATGAACCGATTGATATACAACAAACGTCCCATAAATCCCTTAATTTCTTTTTCTGTCTTTGGAGCCGACATTTCCAAAATGGCCCTTGATTTCTGGGTCGATTTCTATCCCCTTCTTGCTAACCATTTGCCCTAAGAACAAACCTGAGGATGCATCAAAATCACACTTAGCAGGATTTAGCTTTAGATTATATTGTCTTAATCTAAGGAAGAAACAACTCGGTGCATCTATATATCCCTCTGCCATTTTAGACTTTATAACCATGTCATCGACATACACTTCCATATCCTAGTGGATCATGTCATGAAAGATAGTTGTGACCATTCTTTGATATTTTACTCTCGCATTTTTCAAACCAAAAGGCATGACCTTGTAGCAATATGTGCCCCATTTTGTCATAAAGTCTGTATTTTTCTTGTCAAGAGGGTAGACTTGTATTTGATTATAATATGCATATAGATCAGTCAAGGAGACTATCTATGATTCGGCCATGCGGTCAACCAATAAGTCTATATGAGGTAAAGGGAAATCGTCTTTTGGACAAGTTTTAGTCAGATCTTTGTAATCCACACACATCCTTACTTTTCCATCCTTCTTGGGCACATGCACTATATTGGCTAGCTCAATGAAACCATTCTTTAACAACTTAACAATTTCTTCTTTGATCTTGAGAGATCATTTTGCCTTCAACCTTCGTAATTTCTACTATATAGGCTTTTACATCATGATATGTCGGAATCTTATGGACTAGAATACCTAGATTTATACCTGTCATGTCTTCAGGTTCCTAGGCAAAACAATATAAAAATTCTTGAACTGCTTTAAATAAAGAAGCCTTATCATAAAATGATGATGTAATGAATGTGATTTTTAGTTTATCATCTATGCCCAGATTTATTGATTCCTTGCTTTGTTCCTTTTTTATTTCATTTATCTCTTTTTCTTTTGATGCTTCATTTAAATTGGATTCGTAAACAAGAGAGGAAGACTCAGGGATATAAGAGGAGAATTCAAAATTTTTATTATGAGTAAATGTCCCATCCTCAAGGATTTCATCAAAATTAAAAGAAGGACCATGGAGGTCCTTTACAAACTTTAAAGAGGAAAAAGAAGAGCAGGACTCAAAAGACTCTAACTCTGACTCAAAATTGATTTGGAAAGGGGACATTTCATCAAGCCTATGAAGCTTCTCAATATGCCAGTTGTTGGGTGCACTCAAAGTTGGATGGATAAGCTTGGTGGGGTCTGATTCCATTTTTCTTTCAATTATGAGGACTTGCTCAAAGAGTGCAGCCTCTTTGTTTTCCTCCCAATCTTATTCCAAAAAGTAGATGGGTTCATAGTCCTCTAAACTGAGCCTGACATCAAAGAAGATTTCAAAGCCTAGAATTAGTTTCTTAGTTAAAGGGCAATATCATGGTTTAGAAAAATCGCAATAAGGAAAATCCTCCCCCTCTTTTACAAAATATCCATTCAAGGTTTTGAAATAGGGGCGCATCTTCCAATCAAAGGTTTCACCTTTCTTTTTAACTACGTCTCCTTTTGGCCCTCAATTCAATCTCCTTCTGATCCTCTTTGATGGTCTCATAGCCAAGCCCAAAAGATGGGTTAGCTATTGGGTATTCTTTGAAAGAGGTTATCCCCTGTTGGTTCCTCCCAAGACCTAGGCTAGGAAAATAATTCATTTTCTTCAAGATGTTAGCCACAGCTACATTACAGAAAGGATCAAAATCAAAAGGGACTAACTCTTTACCCTATTGCTGCTCAATAAATTGAATGGTGTCAAAGAAGAAATCAAACAATGGCACACTATTTGGTTCTGACTGGATTCCCAAAATAGGAGCAGAGCTGGAAAATTCACTCTTCTTATGCATGTCACCTTTGATAGTGACAACAATAGTCCCATGAGGAATTTTAGTCTTCTGATGCAAAGAGGATGGGATGGCTTTTGCCTTATGAATTCATAGTCTCCCAAGGAGGAGATTGAAACATTTAGGTACATTAATTACTTAGAAAGGGACAAAAGCAGTTATGGGTCCAATTGTTATATCGAGAGTAGCCACACCAAGGACTTCCCTCTTAGTGTTATCATATGCCCTCACAAGCTAATCGAAGGGGGTGAAATCTGCGGCTTCTAGGCCCAAACAACTTGCAACTTTTAGTGGTCACACATTCATAACTGACCCATTATCACAACCCAACTTAGGAGCCATGACGGTCCTAGGGTACGGGTGATGCTTATGCTACCAATACCACGAAGAAGCCATAAATAAAACTATATGGCATGCATATACAAATAAGCTTAATAAAGCTTAAGCAATACAAATAAAAACGAGCAGCATCTCCTCTATTTAAGGAGCATGCCCTGGCTAAAAACATATAACAAACACTTCTATAATCAAACTCCATAGAACTGTCATCAACAGATCCCTCTGGATCTCCACAATTCTCAAACTCAATCATATTCAATACTCAACAATAACTCAATATTCAGCATTAGCACAATACACTTCATAATACTCAAATATACACAATATACTACAATATATATCAACTTAACTTATACTCCAATCACCACTTTATATACAAACCAAAATGCAACAA
>CANXYC010496707.1:0-47907 GCA_948193065.1 Aleurites moluccanus
AATGTGATGATGATGAAATAATGGTTTGATGTTTGATGTTTTATAGGTTTAAATGATGGAATGTTATGTATTTGATGTGTATGTAATGAATTAGTGGTTAATTGATGGAAAGAAATCCATTTGGAGGGATTTCTATCTTGGCCGAAATGATGAAGCATGCGAAATGGTTTGGTGTTTTGATATTTAATAGGTTTAAATGGATGAATGTTATGTAATTGGTATATATTTATGTTATATGAATGATTGGTGTTCAAAAATGAATTAATGGAATGAATTCTATTTAGGTTAAACCATGTTGAGTTTATAAGTTTAATATGTTAGGATGAAGTAATTAGAAATGTAAGGTTTGAATATGGTTTAATAGTGTAAGTAATGGAAATGCATAAGTTTAGATATGTAAAAGATAGTTGATATAAGTACTTGGAAGCTAAACTTGAATATTGGTGTATGTTTAAAATGGAATGCTAAGTTAAGTATATATGAGTTTTTAATTTGGTTTAAAAGTGATGAATATGTGAAATGTAAGTTAAATGTGGTGATAGAATGTGTATAATGCATAAAGGATTGGAAATAGTGTAAATTGTGCAATGTGAGGTTGATAGTGCTTATTGAGTATGTTTGATGTCTGTTAATGTGTTTTGTGATTTTTTTACATCTTATCGGAGTGTTATATGTGAAAATAGGTGAACCGTCGGGTACTCCAGCTTGGAGTGTCGAGCGGCAGGCCGACTAGGGAATCTGAGTATATATCGGGGGATAAAGTGGACTAATTGCATAAAAGGTGGGTCTATATGTATAATCATGCATGATTTGTATCATATATCATATGAAATGTCATTTGGACTAATAAACCATCATTTGTTATCTTACAGTACATACAATGCATTTTGACCCGTAAATAAGCCCATCGAAATGACTTAAAATGACCTAAACTTTGTCTGTCTCTAAAATAAATCCAGAGAGCTAATTGAGCCACCACTTATCCCAATCTTTTGGTTTTGTCCTAAGCTTTAAAATGGTACCTCATGGTTCATCTAAATCCTTTGGTAATATAGTTTACCAGAAACTACTTAAAAATCCCAAAACGGACCCGTAACGGCGAGTGTCAGTTACGGCAGAAACTACTTAAAAATCCCAAAACGGACCCGTAACGGCGAGTGTCAGTTGCGGCAGTGCAATTGGGCAACGCCAATCAATTTTTGACTTGAAACAAATTTGTTCTAATATTTATTAATGATATATATATGATTATTACATAACTAAATGAGTTCAATTTATACTATTTATATTGTTATATGGAAACACACCTAAATAGTATTATAACAGGACTACCTCGATGGTGTAGCGGGTAATTCCTTTGACCGTATGCATACTGGTATAAAGTTAATATTAAAATGACCCTTGCTAGAGAGGGTGTAAATATTCTCTGGTCGTAAGGGCTGATCTCCCTTGCATAAAGTGGATTATGCACTTTATGATTGTGCTAGAATACTGAATTACAGATAGTGCGATTGCACTTTTTATTGGACCCAATCCTGTTATATCATATGTGCGTTGACTCGTACACTGGATACTTATATGAATATTGATATGGATACTTATTATACTCTTTACTTGTTATCTTATATTTATTCTACAGGCCATATATGGGCAACCATGGTATTATGAACATCTACTGCATATATATATATATATAGATTCACTGAGTATTTTTATACTCACTCCCTTAGTGGTTTATATTTTTCAGGACTGCAGTGAGGCTCGAATTCCATTGGCACCTCGTATCCTCGCCTTCGAATTGTACTACTTGAAACATGTAATATTCGGGTCCCAAAAGTATATGTAAATATTTGTACAGTATAGAGGTTCCATGGTACTGTAATCTAAGGAGTGACATGTATATATATGTGTGATTGCATTTCTATAGCTTTGCATATAAATTATGCTATGATATATTTATATATATATATAACAGAGATGTGATGAGTTGATATTGGTGGTTGAATGAGAATTGATGATATAAATATATTGGAAGTGTTTATTTACTTGTTTTACAGCTGGGCATAGTCATATTATAGAGGAGATGTTGTCGAAATTTCAGCAGCATTATTAAGCTATTTAAGCTGATTATATGAATTGCATGCCATATAGTATAGTTATTTGGGTTCTTCATAGTACTGGTAGCTTAGGCAATACCTGTACCCTAGGACCGTCGCGGCTCCCAGGTTGGATCGTGACAATAAGTATCCGATCAATCCCAATTAAAGTCTTTTACACATTCATTATATATACTAGATATGCTATACCATCTTACTTTATTATCTTTCTAGCTTGAATAACAGAATTGAAACTAATTATGGATCCATACTTCTCACTTTGGAATCCAAATTCTAGCATCCAAAATTTGACTTTCTTCTCATAACAATTAATAACTGCTCAATATACAGTTAACTAATTCATATCAAGCATTACATTAAGTTGCATATAGGCAACTCTATCACATTAGCACATAAAAAGGTTATTATTAATTTCAACAACACATCTTGGATGACGATAATAATTCATTCTTTCATACTTTCTCTCATAGGTATAATTATCTTTAAGGACACATTCAATAGTTATCTTTCTTTATTTAACTGTGATGTAGACAAAAGAATGTATGACAGTAGAGTCAAACAATGCATTTGTTATATCATGTTGTATTAAAATCATACCTATATCTGCATTATCAAATTTCTGGGTCTCCTGGGCGTTAACTACAAAAACTCTTCCCTGGCCTCTACTTGCTCAGGCCTGACCGCTACTAGATGCCTGACCTCTGCCTCTGCCCCTACCAGGAGCCTCTCTAGTCACATTATGACTCATTTGTTCTATAGGCTGATACTCTGCAGCAGATGGTTGCTGATCGTCCTATAAGGGACATCTGTTAATATAATGACCATGTTGCCCACACTTCATGTAAGCGCCTATCTGCCTACGACACTCTCCAATATGCCTTTTGCCACAAAAATCACAAATGGGTATACTAGGCATCTGAGTAACAGGTCTGGAAGAACCCTGTGAATATGTAGGTGCATACTGCACTAATGGTCCTCTACTCTGAACCCTCATCCTCTGACTACCAGATGGAGGTCCCTGATCAAATTGAGGCACTGGCTCAATCAATCTAGACTAGAAGCTGCTCTCCCCCCGCCTACTCTGGGATCCCAGTCCCTCCTTTCTCTTCCGATCCTTCTTCTCTCTCTCTGACCTGTACTTCTCTTCCATCTGAGTAGCTTTGTCGATAACTGTAGTTAGAGATGTGAATTTCGTAGCCAATAAAGCATTATGAAGTGAAGCATATAATCCTCTCTTGAACCTGCTAATCAGATCAGCCTCAGAAGGAACAATGTGAGTAGCATATCTACTCAGTCTGATGAACTCCTCTGCATACTCCTTTACAGACCTATCCCCCTAGTCTAACTGTTTAAACTGAATCAAGTTTCGGGTCTTCACCCCTTCAGTAATGAACTCATCTATCAAACCCTGTCAAAACTCAGCCCATGAGGGTTGATGCCCACCATACAGTCTAGGCTCCATCCTCCTTGAAAACCAAGCTCATGCCTTCCCTTTTAACAACAATCTAACCAACTCTATAGCTCTAAGATGAGAACAAGGTAGTCTCCTAACTACCTTCTCAAACTCCTCCAGAAAATCTACTAGATTACTACCTCTGTCTCCTCTGAACTTTGGCAGACTTAGCTTCAAAAAACTAAACATAGAGACTCCGCCCTCATCAATAACTCGGCGGGCTCCCTGTACAATAGGCTCTCTAAAAGCCACAGCTGGCTTTCCAGGAGCTGGAGCAATAGGTACTACAACAGGGGGTGGCACAACTGTTGGTACTGGAGGTGGCGGTACATTCTGTCATTCCCGCCTTAACTCTGCTAGCTCCCTACGAAGATCCATCAGTCCCCTCATCATCTTATATCTCCAGGGGTCATCACTCTTCTTAGTATTCTCTAAAAACCGTTGGGATCTAGACGACCCCTTAGAAATAGAACTTCCCTGACCAGGGACTCATTAGAGGCTACTTCTGCCTCTCTAGTACCTTTGTCTCCGTCATCAGACATCTCTATAAAAATTCTCTGAAAAACAGAACACGTACTCAGTATATTATAGATACGCAGAATACTTACACATAGTTGAAAAATATAACAAATGACGATACAGGAATTACTATGCTCTATGGTTCCCTTAACTCTACCCATACTATGCTTAGTTACTATTCCTTTGTAACCTATGTTATGTTATCTATAAGCCTAGTGCTCTGATACCACCTCTGTCATGACCCATTTCTGAATCGCGATGGTCCTAGGGTGCGGGAGATGCCGAGGCGGCCGACACCTGTAGAATCCATTAATCACATCAATCTTATAATAATATTGCAGCGGAAATATATCTTACTCATCATCAATCACATAACAGAATATATATATATAACAATTCACTCACATAATCACTATTCATACTGTCACTCTATCATTCATTCTGAAATTCTCTAAAAATACTATAATTATATCATTAATAATCTCCAATATTCCCATACATACATGTTCATACTCTAACTATACCATACAAAACCCATGGAGCAGCTAGGATATGAACATATAAAAATAATACAATGTTCATAATATTACACTGACATAAGATCTGCAGAATCCATAGAAAGTCAAAAGAGCTGGGATATCTGCCTCCTACTCTGCACCTGAGAGGGCAAACAGTAAGAGGGTGAGTATATATAATACTCAGTGAATCTAATATGCATCAACCAATAAAATAGATAATAGAACATCAAAAAAATAATAAGCAGATGACATAAATGAATCAAACTGCCCATAATGTTTGTAATACAGAATCAAGTATAAAATATGACTGTAAGTAAACAATCTTAACAATGAAGTATAAATCACATGGACAAGATGGAAATGATAGATATAGAGTGTGAACACTGATTTTTCGCATCCCTCGGACTCATGCCAAGCCGACCGACACTTATCGAAACCAAACCCGCACTCGAACAGACTCAGAAACCTTCAGAACCGGAGTCAGACTCGAGCTGCCACCCTCAAGGGAGGGCGATGCAACCCTCAAGGGAAGGCGGTGCCGCCCTCCTTAGGAGGCGGTACCGCTGCCCCCCTTGGGCAGTACTGCCATGGCACTTTTTGGCGACCGCCCTCCTTCTCAGCCCATGCCACCCCCTCTGGTGGCACCCCTTTTGCCTATAAATATGAGGCACTTTTTCATATTTCATACACCGAAATCACTTGAAATCAAATTTTCCTTCTCGGATTTCATTTATTCTCTCTTATATACCGATTTCTTCTTATTTCTTTAACTCTCTTTGAGTTAAAAGAATAACCAATTCGGGGTGAGTGGAGCCTAATTTTTCTTTAGTTCTCTTTGAACTAAAGAAGTACCAAATTCGGGGCGTGTGGAGCCTAAAATTATTTCTAACGAAATCACTCTGTTAATTTGCTTGTTTTGAATTATTAGATAAAAGACAATCTGACCGTCTTCCTAGACTTCAACCCATCCAAATTTGAGCTCAGATCCGGAAGGACAATCCGACTGTCGCCTTCCTAAAAAGCAAAGGAGCAGGTATCGTATCCTAACTTTTCCTATTTCTGATAGAGCATCAAAATAGGCAAATCTCCTTTATTTTGGTAGAGCATCAAAATAAAGAGTCCAAAACATGATAAGTTAGGCATAAATCAACCCTCCTTCCCAAGAAGGGAGAACTGCATGGGTTTTGATTCCCATTCAATAGGATACGCAGGTGTGAGGCCTCGCCCAAGCACCGCCTTCGTCCCACGGATCCAGGGAGATCGAGGATGCTCTCATTGTTTAGGGACGATTTCTCACGGATCGACAGGAGACCTTAGCGCCCTTTTTCAAAAATGATTTTTTATTGTTTTGAAGTCACCATCTTAAGTGATTTTTGTTGGGAAAATTTAAGGTAAAAACCCAATTTGACTCCAATTATATCCCAAAGGAAAATAAGTGCACTAGTTTTTGAAACCAAAGAGGATTCGGAGACTAGGTTTTCGGTTGGACTTGGCTTTTAATTTTAACTTTGATTTAAAGCGTTTTCATGAGCAGTTTAAAGGATGAGATATATATAGATGAATGAGCAGGTAAATGAATGGATGAAAGAGATAAAATAAAGCAAGTAAAGCAGTTTAAAGAGTGATAAATTAAATTATTACAATTCAGCAATCTTAAAATATGGGATATCAACTCTAGCCCTTATGGGTTCTAAGTTGATCACACATTCCCCGAATAATACATTCAATAAGACATTTAATTAATAGAAAAGAGATCACTTTGACCTTTTTGGATTTGAAGCCCTTACGTAGCTTGCTTGCGTATCCCGTTAAATGGGAATCAAAACCCACACAGTTCTTCCTTCTTGCGAAAGAGGGTTAATTTTATTCCTAACTTATCATGTTTTGGACTCTTTATTTTGATGCTCTACCAAAATAAAGGAAATTTGCCTATTTTGATGCTCTATCAGAAATAGGAAAAGTTTAGGAGACGATACCTACTCCTTTGCTTTTTGGGAAGGCAACGGTCGGATTGTCCTTCTGGATCGAAGCTCCACTTTGGATTGGTTGAAGCCTAGGAAGACGGTCGGATTGTCTTTTTACCTGCTAATTTTAAATTAATAGAGTGATTTTGTTAGAAATAATTTTGAGACTCCACACGCCTCGAATTTGGTCCTTTTTTAATTCAAAGAGAACTAAAGAAAATTAGGCTATACTCGCCCCAATTTGGTTATTCTTTTAAACTCAAAGAGAGTTAAAGAAATAAGAATAAATTGGCATATGAGAGAGAAATAGAGGAAATCTGAGAAGGAAAATCAACTTCAAGGGATTTCGGTATGTGAAATAATAAAGGGGAGGGATCCTTTTATAGGCAAAGGGGGGTGCCACCATAGGGAGCGGCGGCGCTGCCGTGCCTTTTGGCAGCACAGGCTGAGACGGAGGGTGGCAGCTGATTTGTGCCACGGCGGTACCGCCCAAGGGGGGTGGCGACACCGCCTCCTAAAGAGGGCAGCACCGCCCTACAATGAGGGTGGCTCCGCCCTGCACTGAGGGTGGCAGCCGGGTCTTACTTCGGTTAGATGCATTTCTGAGTCCGTCCGAGTGCGGGTTTGGTTCCGGTGAGTGTCGATCGACTTAGCATGAGTCCGAGGGGTGTGAAAAACTAGTGTTCACAGTTGCCCCCATCACGGTTGTCCATTCTGGATGACAGACGTGATGTAGGTGAACTGGGTTGTTTATGTCTGCTTGGAACAAAAGAAATGCATTCTGATCGCATCTTGCGAGGTCTGGAGGTATATGAGTGCAATCTGCCATGCTTCGGACAACTTTCAATTTTTCTGAGATTTTTTTTGTTTCTGTCATTTTCTGAATTACAAAAGCATCCCAAGTCTGATTTGGGCTAATGATAGATCGATGGATACAGAAAAATCATGCGAACACAGTGGAACTGTCGGCACTTGATTCTGACTTGAACTACTTTGAAAATGCAAGTTATCTTGTTTTTACCTGCAGCAGGGGACATGATGGTCATTTTTAAGATTCTCGAAATCTATAAATAGGGGTGAGGCTTTCTCATTCCCTTCACTCTCACTTTCATTTTTCTCTCTTTCTCTCTAGCTTTTCTCTTTAGAAATTTTACTCTCACTCTCTAGCTTTTCTCTCTAGAAATTTTACTCTCTCTCTAGAAATTTTACTCTTTCTCTCTCTAGATTTTCTCTCTTCATGGCTTCACACTCTGGAAGTGCTACTAGTAGTAGGAGGTGTTATGGCTATGAGGTGCCCCAGGACAATCTTAACCCGAAAAATATGCTCCAAGAACAGGAAAAGCATGTCTCATGGGACGACATAATTGAGGTATTTTCCCAAAACATAATAATAATAATAATAATAATAATAATAATAATAATAATAATAATAATAATAATAATAATAATATTTTTTTTTTGCTGAGTAAATTCTTTTACTTGAAAGAGCACTACACTTCGGAATAGGGGTGCCAAATCAAACTTGACTTATCTGGCTAATGCTTTATCAGTCAAATCTCCAGTAAAGTCCTTTTTGGTACCTACTGATTTTGTGTCTTTCCTAAGGGTCAAGACAAACCCTGAGAGCAATGTAGCCTTAATCAAGGCTCTGGCTAAGCAGTGGTGGGATACAATCAACACTTTCCATTTTCCATGCAGAGAGCTGACTGTTACTCTGCTTGATTTGTCAATGCTGACCTGACTACACTTCGGGACGGGTCATCTAGATCTTTGTGCTGATTGGAGGGTTTCCTTCACTCTTGAATATATGATTCAGCTCATAGGTCAGGATCCACCTCGGGATCGTATATCGATACCCCGCAGTTGGCTTTAGGCTCGGCTGAGGGATATGGAGCCATTCACTGATATGCTATTTGATACTGAAATTATAGCTAGGATGATGATGTTGATTCTGGCGGGATGTACATTTGGACACATCCGTCAGGATACTGTTAATCTGAACATTTTACCGAGTTTGATAGATGTGACTCAGCTGGGTGAATATGACTGGGCTGGTGCTATTCTGAGCACCATGTACCGGGAGATGTGCGACTTTTCTCAGGGAGCTTTTAACTCTTATGGTGGGACTCACTTCATTTGGGAGGTATGCTCTCTGCATCCTTTGTTAAACCGAAAAGGCACCCTCTGCACCCTTTGTGAATCTTGAACTGAGAGGTACTCTCTGCACTTCTTCTAAACTTCTGCTAAGTCTTCCTGACTTTCTTTGTCTTCAATGCTTGCAACAGGTTTAGGCTTATGAGTATTTTCCAATGTAGGCTCCCACTCTTAACAATCCTAGGCTGGATGTCTTCCCGGCTGGTATCTGGTGGAACAGGGAATATTGGACTGGCCCTAGTATGTGCAATTCAAGACTATCCGAGCAGCTTTTAGCATCCTCGACACCTTTCAAGTATCTTTTGACTTTACCTTATTCACAATTTCTGGTTTATGCTCACCATAACTCTCTTGCAGGTTGTGACAAAACCTTACATAGATAGGATGCAGCTGATGCCAGTAGAACTTGATCCAAGTGCCATACTTGCTTGCTCTTGACTGTTACTTCGCTCTCCACACAATAAGTTGTACTACCTGGGAGAGAGAGTCGGGGTTCAGACTATCAGCATGTGGGTAGTTTAAGCACACCTACCAGTTGATATGAGATGGAATATGGACATTCATGCCCCTAATGAGGCTTACACTGGTCTTCCTATACATCTGTATGTGACTCATCAAGATAATTATGTGTTATTCTGTCTCACTCGGCTGATGGGACCTATTGGTGATCTATGTCGACGATTAAGGGGTCCGTCTAGCTCTGTAGGACCTTCTGTTGTTCGTCAAAGTCAAGCTAAAAGCGTGGGTGCATCAAGAGACCCTCCTTTAACTGACCCCATTGTTACTCCTAGGACGCGGAATGATCTTGATCGGGTCGCTTTAGGCTCTAACTTCTAGATATCTGAAAACATCTTCTACACCAGCGCTCACAGCGAGATGCAGTCATACCAACTTCCGGATGTGGTCCATCCTCTTGCACCAGAGCTACCTGATAACATTGAGGTATATTCATGCTCTTTTTCTTGGTTTTGATTTCGGAAAAGATCCTTAAGCTTGCAATACCTCCTGGCCTTGCTTTCGGAAATGATCCTTAAGCTTTTGGCTTTTCTTTCTGCAAGTTAACATGGAATGGATTAGTCACACCTATCGTGTGGGACGCAGAATGGAGCTAGCTTTGTTGAGCATGCTGACTTGACTTGATATTCAGGCTAACCCACCTCGTCAACCGGAGGACCCCCTTCGGCACTGCTGGAGAGACTAGTGGTCTTCTTGAGTATCTTTTTTTCTTGCACTGCTCTGTTTATCTTTATTTATGAATAATGATGTACAAATGATGTATGCTTTATGTATGCATGTATTTATGATATTTTAGCTGATTACCCATGTTATGGATGCAAACTAAAAAATGTTATGTAATGCTATTTTAAGCCTAAATGCATTAAAATGCCTAAAAATGTCAAGGGATTCCAGAAGTGTCTTAAAATGTCCCGAAAAACCGTAATAAATTGAAAATTTCTCAAAAGATTTTGCAGGAAAAAGGTGCTGCCGCCGGGATGAAAGGGCGGTGTCACCTTGGTGCTATGGTGGTGCCGCCATGGCACTATTTTGGAGCTTGGCAGTGTCGCCACGGCAAAAGGGTGGTGCTGCCAAAGGCTATGGTGGCGTTGCCCACACTGGGTGGTGGCACCGCCCTGGCTTGCTTGTCTAAGCCAAAATGGGTTGATTTTTTTTTTCTATAAATAGGGTCTTGTTCCCTCTCAAAAGTCATTTTGCCTCTCTTTTTCACTCAAACTTCCCATGGAACCCTACTACAGTCATTATATGTTTTTGTGGACTAAAAATCTAGACAAAGTCGAAAAGATTAATTTGGGCAAGTATGAGATCAATTCTGTTCTGACTTTGAGGGGTGTGAAAATGGATTGGGATTTTCTGAAGGCCTGTTTGAGGTTTTGGGATACTGCTGATCATGTGTTTCGATTTGGGGAGAGCATGGAGGAAATGTGCCTCACTCTCAAGGAATTCAGTGTTATCCTTGGAAGTAACCCGAATGCTACTCTAGCTGTCCCCGAATACCGGGTCGGATACTTTCGCTTTTTCAAGAGGCTCCTTGGATTGGGACAAGAGCTTGCTATCTCTATGGTCATGGGAGACCAAATTAATCTGACTGCAATCACAGCTGAGTTTCAATACCCAGAAGATACAGGGGATATGGTGAGACAAAAACACAGGATGACAGCCTTAGTTTTGTGTCTGACTGCTGGATACTTATTCTTCAGCTCACCTGGCTGGGGAAATGTTCGAGTAGTGGAATTGGTTGCTCAGATGGAGCGAGGGTGCACTATTTCCAGTCTGATTTTGGTAGAGACCATACAAAGCTTGGATGGAAGCTACAAAGTTGAGGGGCCTTGGTCTGTTAGCCCAATCATTTTGCAGGTAGAGATGTCTTGTACTTCCTCCATCACATTCCTTATTTCTTTTTAACTCTTTTATTTCTCTTTCAGGTTTGGCTCAAGGATCACCTACAGGTGGTGGCTCTTCCAGATAGGATGCCCTATTCAGCTGCACAATACCTTATGAAGAGGGCTCTGATCCGCTTTGGTTCAGAAAAAGAGTGGACTACCTGGGTTTTAGAGTTGGATTCAGGAGATCTACTTTGGTACTGCTCTTGGTATGGGATTGACTCATTTATCACGATGATCTATGGGTATAAGATGGTTTACCTGCTAGGTATTTCTATGACCTCATTTTATCAGGGTACCAGAGTCTTGAGGTAGATGGGTCAGCCCCAAGGCACCCCAGTAGACGGAGCTGTCTACCCTTCCTCTTTGATTACCGGTCCTGTTTCCCAAGCCATAATGAATGGTTGGAGACAGACAATGCGCTCTATATGCCCAGTTGGCTTATCACACAAACTGGAGGATTATGATTCCTAGTTCATCAAGGAAGTTTGGTCTATTGAGAAGATCAGGCGAGTATCCTTAATTACAAAGTTGGAAGCAGACACGGAGACTGGAGATACTGAGATAGATGTGGTGATGAGACCAGAAGACACTGAGGTGACGCAGGGTGAGCTGGAAGAAAAGGTTGAACCAGATTCACATGTGATTGAAAACAGTGATTCTGATGATTTAGAGGACATGCATCCTAGGAGAAAACGGATTTGAACTCTGCATTCCATCTTTTTGGATCTCATTTTAGACTTTTATTTATTTATTTATTTTATTTTTATTGAAAGTATGAACTCTTTTGAATGAAATACAATGGAATTTTGGTATTTTGACTCTACCAGAATAAGACAAGATGGAATTTAACGAAACTGGACATAGAAGGAAATAGACTATGACTCATGAAACCCAATTCAAAATGAGGCTCTTTTTTTTGTTTTTTTTTTCTTTTTTTTTTATTTGGTCTTTTCTTTTCTTTCTTCTTTTTTTTTATTATCATTATTTATGGCTCTAATTTTTGCTCGAGCTACCCTTTCAGATTTTCAACTCGCCGAGCTGCTCTAATTTTTGCCTAAGCCGCCTTATTTAGATTTTCAACTTAGCAAGCATAAATCAATTAATCTGGGCACAAAATGATAACTTTATTATGCATTGGACCGTACCCAAAGTGGGCTGCCTACGTATCTCCATTTGCATTTTTTTTTACACAACAAATTTTCTTTTGGAGAAATCAGGTCCTCGTAGTTCTGTTTATACAATGCAGCATGAAATGGAAATTATACAAAGTATCTTTTCAGTTGATCAAGATTGCAAGGATTCAAAAATTCATTTCCATCCAAATCCATGTGTATGACACCTCCGCCATACATGATCTTTTTTTAGCACATATGGGCCAGTCCATTTTGGTCTGAACTTCCCTCTTAGATCATGTACAGGAGCTCTGATTTTCTTCAGCACTAAGTTGCCTTCTTCTAATCCCCTATCAGATACCCTTTTATTGAAATGACGGGCAAGTTTTTGCTGATATCCTTGGATTCGATAGAGTGCATCCATCCTTTTTTCATCAATGGCATTCAACTGATCATGATACCCTCTGATCCATTCTGCTTCACTCAATTGGTTTTCCTGTATAACCCTTGCAGAGTGGATTTGTACTTTAACTGGAAGCACCGTTTCCATCCCCGTATACCAGGGAATATGGGGTTGCCCCTATTGGCATGCATATGGAGGTTTTGTATTCCCATAATGAAAAAGGGAGGCATTGACTTAATGGTTTTATTCACTGCCTCAACTGCCCCATTAGTTTGAGGGTGATAGGGCGAAGACCGATGATGTTGAATCTTTTCTCTCTTGAGCAGACTTACTACTTCCTTTTGGAAATGGGAGCCATTATCTGTGATTATCTCAAAAGGCAGTCCAAACTGACAAATGATGTTAGTTTGGATAAAATGTGCTACCTTCTTAGAATTCAACACATGGTAAGAGGCTGCTTCGACCCATTTCGTGAAGTAATCTATTGCCACCAGAATATACTCATGGCCATTCGAAGATTTGGGATTGATGCGTCCTATGACATCAATACCCCCATGTAGCAAAGGGCCGGGGAGTTGCATCCCTTTATCTATCTTTCCATATGATACCGAGTTTGTACTTTATTCTTTGGCTATACTGTGATTTATTATAGATTCTGTAAACTATTATTTGACCTATTGATACTATTGCTTCATTGCTACCTACTGTTTTATTGTTGATGCATATAGATTCACTAAGTATCTTATATACTCACTTTTTCTTTATTTACCCATTTCAGGAGAGGAGTAGAGTACAGAATCTTGTCGTTTATCATCCGGAGGATTTCTGCCAGCATTACTGATGTATATATTCTGTTTTGTATTGTTCTTTTGATGTTCATAATCTAGCTGTTCCATGGGATATGTATGGGTTAGCTAGGAAATGAATATGTATATATGATACTTGATGATATATGAGTTGATGATTATATGATATGATATATGGATTATTACAGCCATTTACAGTAAATTACAGAATGAATGACAGAATGGATGGTAACTAACTAAAATGGATAATATATTGTGGTTTATAGATTATACATATGATACTGGATTCTACGGGTGCCGGTCGTCATTAGCATCTTCCACGCCTTAAGACCGTTGCGATCCGAAAACGGGTTGTGACATAAGAAGATGGTGATAATTGTATCTAATTATTTATTTATAAAAATTAATAACTAATTAGAATTTAAGAAAAGAAAATTTGAACAAAAAATGAAAGAAAATTAATCTACCCTTGATTGTGTCTTTATTATTTTGGATGAAATAAAATAAATTAGTTTGGTGGAGATTCCTCCACTTGGCCATCCACCTAGTCTATTTTATCATTATTTATTTTTAAGTATTTTAATTATTGGTCAAATTTTGACCATTTTCTCAAAATTTACAAAATTGTCATTTTATTCTTTTTATTCTTCTATCGCTTTTACTTCTCTATTTAAGCATTTAAATTTTATCAATTTCACTCAATTCTATTTTTAACTCATCCATCCATTATTCATTAAATTTTAGATATGTGAAGAAAAATTGGAATCGAATACTGAAAGGTTTTCAAACATAGGTTTTCTAAGTTTTTCTTTTAAGTCTTTTAATTGATTTAATTAATTAACACTCTTTCTAATTTCATTTAATCCTCTAATTATTTTTTCCATGCTACTAATCTACCCAACTTAGGTTAACCATAATTAATTCTAAACAATGCACCTTCTAAAATCTAAAAAAAAAAAAATGACTACCGACGCTCGTTTCTTATAACTATATTTAATCGTTTTAAATTTTCAATTAGGGTTATTACATTCTACCCATTTCAGAAAAAAATTTTCTCGAATTTTAAATTACTAACCTTATTGTTGAAACAGCTATGGATACTTCTGTTGCATATCGGCTTCGCTTTCCCACATGCATTCCTCAACACTGTGATTTCTCCATTGTACTTTTATTATATAAATTTCTTTATTTCTCAGTTTCCGTACTTGCCGATCTATTATCTTAACTGGTACTTCTTCATATGATAAATTCTCGTCTACTTCAATAATTTATGGCTGAAGTATATGAGATGGATCAGACAAGTACTTTCAGAGCATTGAGATATGAAATACTGGATGAACATGGATTAAGCTCAGAGAAATAGCTAAGCGATAAGATACGTTCCCCACTTTATCCAGTATCTCAAATGGTCCCAAATACCTTGGTGAAAGTTTTTCCTTCTTGTCAAACCGCATAACACCTTTCATTGGGGAAATATTTAAGAATATATGATCACCGATAACTAACTATACATCTCTTCGCTTAGGATCTGCATAACTCTTTTGTCGACTAAAAGCTGTCTTCATTCTTTCTCTAATAATCGACACTTTCTCCATAGTTACTTTTATCAAATCTGGGCCTTCGATCTATTTATTCCCAGGTTCCACCCAACATATTGGAGATCTGCATTTTCTTCCATATAATGCTTCGTATGGTGCCATACCAATAGTGGAATGATAACTATTATTGTAAGCAAACTCCACCAAAGATAGGTATTGATCCTAACTGCCTCCAAAGTCAAGAACACATAAACGAAGTATATCTTCCAGTGACTGAATGGTTCTTTCAGATTGCCTATCAGTTTGAGGGTGGAAAGTAGTACTGACATTCAGCTATGTACCTAAAGCCTCTTGAAACTTTTTCCAAAATTGGGATATGAACTGAGTACCCCGATATGATATAATGGATTTTGGTACACCATGCAATCTCACAATTTTATCCACATACAATTGAGCATATTGGACTGTTGAATAAATAGATTTAACTTTAAGAAAATGAGCTGACTTCGTAAGTCAATCCACAATCACTCATATAAAGTCATAACCCCGTAAAGTTCTTGGTAATCCAACTAGAAAATCCATAGTGATCTGCTCCCATTTCCACTCAGGCAATTCTATCTCCTAAAGCAATCCAGAAGGTTTTTGGTACTCGAATTTCACTTGCTGACAAGATAGATAAGTAGATACAAACTTGGCTATTTGTTGCTTCATACCTGGCCACCAATAGCAACTCTTCATATCATGATACATTTTGGTTGCCCTTGGGTGAACACTGTAAGGTGCAAAATGAATCTCTTTCAAAATCTTAACTCTAAGTCCACCAATGTCAGGCACGCACAATCGTTGCCCTATTTTCAATACACCATCATCTAATTGAAACTCGAAAGTCTTCCCAGCTTTCACGTCCTCCTTTAGCTTGAGTAACTGTGAATCCCTATCCTGTGAGACTCTAATTTCATCATTCAATTTAGATGTCACTTGAAGCTATGCAAACAAAGCTTGTGATTCAGAAATCTCCAACTGAATTCCCATATCAATTAATTCTTTTATCTCCCTAATTAAAGAGCTCCAATGAACAACAATATATGATAGAATTCCCATCGACTTCCTACTTAATGCATCAGCTACCAAATTTACCTTCCCAGGATGATAAAGGATTTGACAATCATAATCCTTTATTAACTCCACCCACCGTCTTTGCCTCAGATTAAGGTATTTTTGTTGTAGAATGTATTGGAGACTTTTGTGATAAGTGAATATCTCACATGTTTCACTATAAAGATAATGCCTCCAAATCTTCAAGGCAAAGACTACTGTTGTCATTTCAAGATCATAGGTGGGGTAATTCAATTCATGCCTCTTCAATTGTCTGGATGTATAAGCTATCACATTCCCATTTTGTATAAGCACACATCCAAGTCCCACCCTTGAAGCATCACAATTTACTACAAATCCACCATATCCAGATGGCAAAGCAAGTACTGGAGCAGTAATGAGACATATTTTAAGCTTCTGAAAACTTTCTTCACAAGAATCGTCCCACTGAAATTTGACCTGCTTTCTTATTAACTTGGTCAATGGCAAGACTATCTTAGAGAAATCTTTAACAAACCTTCGATAATAACCTGCCATACCAAAAAAACTTCTGACTTCAGTTACACTAGTGAGTCGGGGCCAATCAACTACTGCTTCAACTTTCTTCGGATCTACTTTTATGCCATCTTTAATAATGACATACCCTAAGAACATACTTTAGTTAGCCAAAATTCACACTTCGATAGCTTGGCATATAACTTATATTCCCTCAATATTTGCAATACAATTCTCAAATGCTCTTCATGTTGTTCTTGACTTCTAGATTATACAATTATGTCATCAATAAAGACAATGGCAAACTTGTCTAAGAAAGGCTTGAATACTCTATTCATCATATTCATAAAGGTTGCAGGTGCATTAGTAAGACCAAATGAAAAAACCAGGAATTCAAAATGACCATATCGGGTTCTAAAAGTTGTTTTTGGCACATCTTCTTTTCTGACTTTCAATTGATGGTAACTCGACCTGAGATCAATTTTGGAAAAATGACTAGCTCCTTGTAAATGATCAAATAAGTCATCTATCATGGGTAAAGGATATTTATTCTTAACAGTCACTTTATTCAATTATTTGTAATCAATACACATTCAGAGAGTCCCATCTTTTTTCTTCACAAATAACACTGGAGCTCCCCATGGTGAACTGCTGAGTCTTATAAACCATTTATCAACCAATTCCTGCAGCTGTACTTTCAACTCCTTCAATTCTACAGGAGCCATTCGGTAAGGAGGAATGGGTACACTTCAATCTCAAATTCTATTTTTCGATCAGGAGGTATTCTTGGTAAATCCTTAGGAAACACATCAGGAAATTCATTTACCATAGGAATCTATTCAACTCCATTAGAGGTGATCCGTGTATCAACCACACTAGCCAAGAACCCCTGATGTCACGACCCATTTCCAGATCGTAACGGTCCTAGGGCACGGGAGATGCCAATGGTGACCGGCACACGTAGAACCTAGTATCACATGCATAATCTATAAACCACAATATATTATCCATTTTAGTTAGTTACCATCCATTATGTTATTCTATCATTCATTCTGTAATTTACTGCAAATGGCTGTAACAAACCATATATCATATCATATAATCATCATATAACTCATATATCATCAAGTATCATATATACATGTTCATATCCTAGCTAACCCATACATATCCCATGGAGCAGCTAGATTATGAACATCAAAGGAATAGTACAAAACAGAATATATACATCAGTAATGCTGGCAGAAATTCTTGGATGACAGACGACAGGATTCTGCACTCTACTCCTCTCTTGAAATGGGTAAACAAAGAAAAAGTGAGTATATAAGATACTCAGTGAATCTATATGCATCAACCATAAAACAGTAGGTAACAATGAAGCAACGGTATCAATAAGTTGGATAACAGTATACATAATCAATGTCAGGTTACAGAATAGCCAAGGAATAAAATACAGGCTCGGTATCATATGGAAAGACAGATAAAGGGATGGACTATATGAAATCATACAATCTCCAGTAATCAGTATGGACCATATGTGAATATATAGGACTCCACTAGCATATCAATATCAATGAGCATAAGATTGATCAGGTATTATGGCCAGGACAATAACCCCTCCTAGCTAGGGCATCAGTAATACAATATGCACATCGCCGACAGTATTTTCCCACTACCCTGTAGGATCGGTAGCTTTGTCAAGCCACATTAGGATTAATATCAAGGAACAACATATCAATGGATACCATTATGCAACAATGGCATCCTCCATATCAATAAACTCAATATCAGTCAATCAAGTATCAATAAGATTAATGGCAATGCTATAGGTAACGTATAATCAATAACAAATGGTTTGGCAATTAAGAAAAACATGGAACAAAAGTTAGCTTTGCGAAGGAAAATGGTAGGCCAATTGGCATGCCAACGTCGCTGGCGATAATGGCATTCAAATGGTAAGCCTATGGAATGCAAACAATAGGTCAAAGACAAAATAAGCTAGGCATTTCATCAAACACATGGTGGGCATACAATGGCAAGCCAATAGGTTAGGTTAGGGTGAAAAATTGACTTGTCTAATTCAACCAACAATAAGCTACATTGGCAAAAACCACACAGGCATGAAAGAAACAATAATAAACAACATCAAAAGAGATCAAATTGGCTATGGAAAACAAGGAAAAAATAAAGCAAAAATAGGCAATGTGAATAGTAAACTAGGTTCAGCCATGAATGGGCTTTCACACCAAATTTTCAATTTCAATTTCAACACAAATGGCATGTTAAAGGATGCATATAAGACTCACCTAAGCTTCCAAATAGCTTTGGAAAGCTCAATTCCACTTAAAATCACCAATGGAGCTATAAGGAACACCTTTGCCAAAGCTTCAATTCTACACCAAACCAATCATCAATTAGTTACCTATTCACATCCAATTAACATATTCTAACATCAATTAACATAATCTAACATTAATTCATTAAACCCTTTCTTACAACTTTAATTTAGCTAGGAAAATTAGGCATTTCTATAAATTTGCATCAATTGATGCAATCTAACTAAAAACCCATCTAATTCAACCTTAGAATCATCCAAATAAACAATAAAATCAAACAAAACAATTGATTATCTAATGGTGATGTTCTTGCCGAAATGTTCCTTCAAAGTTTCCTTATTTTTCTTTGCTCCTTCTTGCAAATTGATGATTGAAATAGCTAGAACTAGGTTAGTATTTAAGTTTTCTATGAATTTTCTAGGGAATTTGATGAAGAAAGAAGAAGAAATGGAAGAAGAAAATGGGGGAGGGGGTTTCGGCCATACAAGAAAAATAAGAAGAGAAATGGCAAAATTTTTCTAAGTATAAAATATATACTAAAACTCAAATGGCAAATTACAACTAACTCCTCAAACTTCCATATATCACATTTTGGTCTAAAATCTTCTGTAATTTATTTTGTCAATTCTGCCAGGATTCGGGGAGCCAATAAGCTTATTTTAATTTATACTTATTTATAAAAATAGTTTCAGAGTCATTCTATAACTCTGACGGACCAATTTTCAATATTCATCTTAAACTTTCTTATATTTATGATTTTGCCATTGGTTACTTTTTCAGTGTTCCTAAATGATTTTCACTTCTTTCTTTTTACCAAAATTACAAATGATTTATGGTGATCTTTTATCCCCAGGTCAACTTCAGAAATTCTTCTGTTGACCAGACTGTTAATTTCTCGACAGTGTTCCCGACACCGCTGCTTTCCAAAAAAGTAATTAGTTCGCTTTCTAACTGTGTCTTTAAAATTATTTTCCATCATGTCAAGATTTATGAACCACATTCTGAGAACTAAATCATGCATGTGAGTTAGAAATTTATAGGATATTACATTCTACCCCCTACAAATAAATTCGTCCTTGAATTTAAATAAATACATACTTCACTGTTGGAACAGGAATGGATATCTGCTCCTCATCTCTTGCTCACTCTCCCAAGTGCACTCCTCCATGGACTGATTCCTCCAAACCACTTTAACCATCGGGATCTCCTTATTCCATAGTTGTCTAACCTGTCGATCAATGATCTCCACTGGAAGCTCCTCATAAGACAAGTCATCACTGAGATCCACATCCTGAACCTCCAATATGTGCAACGGATCAGACACATACTTCCACAGCATAGAGATATGGAAAACTGGATGTACATGGCTCATGCTAGGTGGAAGAGCCAATCTGTAGGCCACATTATCAATCTTCTCAAGAATCTCAAACGGGCCTATAAACCTTGGTGATAACTTACCTCTCTTCCTAAATCTCATAACACCCTTCATTGGTGAGACCTTAAGGAAGACATGCTCACCAACTGCAAAATGTACATCCTTTCTCTTCGGATCAGTATAACTCTTTTGCCTACTGAAGGCAGTTCTCATCCGATCTCTGATCATAGGCACCTTTTCTATAGTCTCTCTAATCAACTCTGGCCCCTTAAGCTGTTTCTTTCCTGGCTTCACCCAACACACTGGAGATCTACATGTTCTACCATATAGTGCTTCAAATGGAGCCATACTAATATAAGAGTGGTAACTGTTGTTATAGGAGAACTCTATCAATGGCAGATAATAATCCTAGTCACCTTTGAAATCTAGAACACACAACCTCAACATATCCTCCAAAGTCTAGATTGTCCTCTCTGACTGCCCATTAGTCTGCGGATGGAAAGCAATACTGAATCGTAACTGGGTACCCATGGCCTCCTAAAACTTCTGCCAAAATCGAGAAGTGAACTGTGTACCCCTGTTTGAAATAATCATCAATGGAACACCATGAAGTCGCACAATCTTATCCATATACAATTGTGCATACTGAGCTGCCGTGTAACTGGTCTTAACCTCCAGAAAATGAGCAGATTTTGTCAGACGGTCTATAATCACACATATGGAGTTATAACCCCTTGAAGTCCTCGGTAGACCCACTACAAAATCCATCGTCACCTGCTCCCACTTCCACTCTGGCAACTCAATCTCCTGAAGTAGTCCTGATGGCTTCTGATGCTTGAACTTAACCTGTTGACAGGCTAAGCATTTAGACACAAATTGAGCTATATCTCTCTTCATCCCTGGCCACTAATACACATCTCTCAAATCATGGTACATCTTGGTAATCCCTAGATGTACACTATATGCTAAACAGTGAGCCTCCTCATAATCCGATCCCGTAGCCCATCAAAATTTGGTACATATATGCACTTCCCACATCTCAGTACTCCATCTTCTACTGTAAACTCTGTCATCTTCCCATTCTGTACCTCTCCTTTAAGCTTCAGTAGATAAGGATCCCTGTCTTGAGCCACTTTTATATCATCAAGCAATAATGACTTCACCCGAAATTGGGCTATCAGAGCCTGGTTCCGATCCTGGGATCCTAACTCCAACTCCACTCCTAAATTTGCCAACTCCCTCATCTCTCAGATCAATGGCCTCCTTCCAATCACAATATGAGCTAGACTGCCCATCGATTTCCTGCTCAGTGCATTAGCCACTACATTGGCCTTTTCCGGGTGGTAAAGGATCTCACGGTCATAATCCTTAAGTAGCTCCATCCTTCTGCACTGTCGAAAATTCAGATCCTTCTGCTGAAATATATACTGTAGACTGTTATGATTAGTATATATCTCACATTTTGATCCATACATGTAATGTCTCCAAGTCTTCAATGCAAAGATCATAACCGCCATCTCTAAATCATGAGTCGGATAATTTGCTTCATGCTTCTTTAACTGACGAGAAGCATAAGCAATTACCCTACCAATCTGCATCAACACATACCCCAGACCAATCCGTGAAGCATCACAATACACAGTAAATTTCTAACCCTCAATTGGCAATGCCAACACTGGAGCACTGGTGAGGCAATACTTCAAAGTCTAAAAGTTCCGGTCACACTCATCAGTCCATACATAACGCTCTTGGTTCCTCATCAATCTAGTCAATGGAGCTGCAATTCGGGAGAAATCCTTCACAAACCTCCTGTAATAACTAGCCATACCTAGAAAACTGCGAACCTCTGAAACACTAGTAAGTTGAGGCCAATTAGCAGCCGCTTCAATCTTCTGAGGATCCACCTTAATCCCATCTTTGCATATCACATGTCTAAGGAAACATACTTCGGTTAGCCATAACTGGCATTTAGATAACTTAGCATACAACCGATGCTCCCAAAGTGTCTGCAACACAATCCTCAGATGCTCCACATACTCCTCTTCACTCTTAGAATAGATAAGTATGTCATTAATGAATACAAGGACAAACTTATCCAAATATGACCTGAACACCCTATTCATCAAATCTATAAAAGTAGACGGTGCATTGGTCAACCCGAATGGCAACACCAAAAACTCATAATGCCCATATCGGGTCCTGAAAGCAGTCTTAGGTATATCACCCTTCTTAATCTTCAACTGGTGATATCCAGACCTCATATCTATGTTTGAAAAATGGTTGGCACCCTGCAGCTGATCAAACAAGACATCTATTCAAGGCAATGGATACTTGTTCTTCACTGTCAACCTATTCAGTTGTCTATAATATATATACATCCTCAATAAGCCATCTTTCTTCCTTATAAACAGTATAGGTGTACCCCAAGGAGAACTACTCTGTTTGATGAACCCTCTATCCAATAGCTCCTATAACTGCACCTTTAATTCCTTCAGTTCTGTTGGAGCCATTCTGTATGGAGGAATAGATATAGGGTTACTGCCTGCATGCACCTCAATCTCCCTATCAGGGGGCAATCCTAGCAACTTCTCAAGAAATACATCAGGAAACTCCTGAACTACCGGTATTTGATCAAGTTGTACAAAAGACCTCTGTACATCTACATACATATGCTAAATAGGTTGAACAACCTTTCCCAATCATCCTCCTAGCCTGGATAGCAGAAACTAGATTAACCCAGAACTCCCGAATATCACCCTGAAACTCAAACTCTGGCTGCCCCTCAGGCTAAAACCTAACCCTCTTTCGATAATAATCTATAACTGCTCAGTGCCTTGTAAGCCAATCCATACCCAAAATAACATCTAGCTCTAACACAAGCAACTCAATCAAATCAACACGTAAGATATTATCATCAATCTCAACCACAGAGTCAGGATAATAATAATCCACATCAATACTATCACCCATAGGAGTAGCAATCATCAAAGGCACATCTAACAATCTCCTTTCCTTATTCAATTTAGGTGCAAAATGTGGTGACACAAAAGAGTGAGTAGCACCTGAATCAAATAAGGCATCTGTAATCTCATTTTGAATCAAGATAGTACCTGTAACCACATTGTCTGATCTCTGGGCCTCCTGGGTGTTGACTGCAAACACTCTGCCCTGACCCCTTACCAACTGGAGCCTGACTACCACTGGGAGCCTGTCCTCCCCTGCCTTTGTCTCTGTCGAAAATCTCTCTACCCACATTCTGACTCGCCTGAACCACTGGCTGAGAAACTGTGACAGATGGCTACTGATCAGCCCTCAAAGGACACCTGTTAGCATAATGGCCCTGCTGGCCACACCTCAAACAAGCACCAGTTTGTCTCCAACACTCCCCTCTATATCTTCAACCATAAAACCCATAAGTAGGAATGTTGGGTGTTTATGCAGCTGGTCTCAAAGCACCCTGAGAGTATACAGGTGCTAACTGAACCATAAGTCATCCCCTAATCTGTATCCTCCTCCTCTAACTACTAGCAGATGATCTCTGATCAAACTGTGGCACTGGCTCTGTCTGCCTAGGATGGGAGCTACTCTCCCTGCTCCTAACCTGTGATCCTAGACCCCCTTTCCTCTTATGGTCCCTCTTAGCTCTCTCAGCCTTATACTTTTCTTCCATCTGGGTGGCCTTATTAATCATTGTCGTCAAGGAAGAAAACGCAGTAGCCAGTAAAGCATTATGTAATGCAGCATGAAGACCCCTCCGAAACCTACTAATCAAATTAGCCTCTGTAGGTATAATATGAGTAGTATATCTATTCAACCTGATAAACTCCTCCGCATACTCCTCAACAGACTTGTCTCCCTGCTCTAACTGCTCAAACTGAATAAGATTCTGGGTTTTCACTCCCTCAGTGATGAACTTATCAATCAAACCCTGTTGACACTCAACCCATGAGGGTGGATGCTCACCATAAAACCTGGGCTCCATCCTCCTAGAAAATCAGGACCATGCCTTACCCTTCAGTAACAACCCAACCAACTCAATATCTCTCAACTCTGAACATGGTAGTCTCCACACTACCTTTTCTACCTCCTCCAAGAAATCTACAGGATTAGTGCCTCTGTCTCCCCTAAACTCAGGTAGGTTTAGCTTCAAAAAGCTAAACATCGATACTCCACCCTCCTCTATCACTCTCCAGCCTCCCTGTACAGCAAGCTCCCTCTAAACTCCAACTGGCTGCATAGGAGCCGGTACCACTGGAACTGCCTCGGGTACTACAGGTGGAGGCACTACTGCTGGAGCTGGTGGTAGAGGTATATGTTGATGCTCTCGTCTCAAATCATCCATCTCTGTCCATTACTCCATCAGTCCCCTCATCATCTCTGCTCTCCAGGGGTCATCGCCCCTCTCTGAATCCTCTGAAGTCCGTCGAAATCTAGATGGACCCTCTGACACTGCAATCTCCCTTACCAATGACTCATTGGAGGCTACCTCTACCTCCCGGGTATCTCTGTCTCTATCTTCAGACATCTCTATAATCTATACAGAAAAACAAAAATAGTCTCAGAAAATGACAGAAACGCAGAATAATAACATATAACAGACGATAATAGCAAAAGACAATAAAGGAAATCCTATGCTCCATGGTATACTTAATTCTACCCCATTTTGTACTTAATCACTATTCCTCTATAATTCCGATACTATTCATCTATAACCTAAATTCCATTGTCTGTAACCTAAGGCTCTGATATCACCTCTGTCATGACCCATTTTCAGATCGCAACGATCCTATGGCATGATAGATGCCAATGGCGACCGACACCCGTAGAATCCAGTATCACATGCACAATCTATAAACCACAATACATTATCCATTTTAGTTAGTTACCATCCATTCTGTTATTCTATCATTTATTCTGTAATTTACTGCAAATGGTTGTAACAAATCATATATCATATCATATAATCATCATATAACTCATATATCATCAAGTATCATATGTACATATTCATATCCTAGATAACCCATACATACCCCATAAAGCAACTAGATTATGAACATCAAAAGAATAATACAAAACATAATATATACATCAGTAATGCTGGCAGAAATCCCCCGGATTACAAATGACAGGATTCTGCACTCTACTCCTCTCCTGAAATGGGTAAATAAAGAAAAAATGAGTATATAAGATACTCAGTGAATCTATATGCATCAATAATAAAACAGTAGGTAACAATGAAGCAATGGTATCAATAAGTCGGATAACAGTATACAAAATCAATGTTAGATTACAGAATAGCCAAGGAATAAAATACAGGCTCAGTATCATATGGAAAGACAGATAAAGGGATGGACTGTATGAAATCATATAAGTTTGGAGGAAATAAGGTAAATTTTCTTCCTAAGTTATTTTCTTTGGATTTATTTAAGTCTATGGGTTAGGATAATTAATTCTGGGTATATAGAATTTATTGCTAGTGAATTGAAGCAATTAATGTGGGAGAAATTTTGGAGGTTGAACTACTGTGAATAGTAACTCCGAAAATTTAATGTGAATTTAATGTAGTTTTCTTTAGGAAAAATAAATGGAAATTTGCTGCTGGAAATTAAAAATAAAGATTTTAAGATAATTAATTAATGGAAATCATGTGGAATATTGTTGATTGGAGAAACCCTAATTCTTGTATATTTGGGGGTTCCTTAGGAGGAGAATTCGAATTTGATTAAGGAATTTAAGTGAGCAGTTTGCTAAAGGAATTTAAGGAACTTTGTGCAAGAGGTAAGTATGAACATTTATTTGTTTCTTGTTTCTTGAAATAATGTACCTAACATTCTTTGATTTGCTTGTCCATATGTATATATTTGTATAGATATATAATATAAATGACTTGATCAATTTTTTCTTGGATCAAGATCATATGCTTATTGTTTAATTAAACCTGATTTGAATAATGTTATATGATGATGGTCTTGTAACCAATATGCTTCCTATGAGATTGAAACCCCATTACCCATGGACAGAACGCTCTTCCCAATGAGAGTAAATTCATTGGTCCATTGTGCACTTTGGGAACTCAGCTAGTAGAGTTCTATACCAGTGTTCCACCTAGAGGGGACCAGGAGCTCTAGGCGCATGCCTGGCCAAGCATGTGTGCACGTTGAGGTAGCAAGGCTACCGATACATATGTATGATATGTGATCAGTTCTTCCAAATGATATTTGATAATTCCATTCCTTGTAGGCATTCTATATTCTAAAGATGAACCATGATTTAAATTTACATGATTTGATATAGCCAAATTATTATGAGAACTACATTTTTTCCAAGTAAAAGCCTATGACTTACTTCATGCCTATATGTATAATTATTTGTTCATGACCATGATTCAGCATTCAGTTCTCATAATATTAATGTTCATATTTTACTGAGTTGAAAGCTCACTCCTCTTTTATGGATTTCAGGTGATAGAATAGCTCGTGAGGGAGCTACCAGAGAAGATCAAGCTTCTTGACTTTTTTATTCCAATAAGCTTCCATTGTAATTCTTTTGGCATATAATTATGTATATTCGTTAAATGGTATTATGTCAGAATATGAAATGGGAGTATACTCTAGAGCTCTATAGTTTGTCATTAGAGGATGATAATATTTTGATGTATGAATTGTTATCTTTTGGGTAATCTTGTTTCTTAGTGATGTGAGATGCATTTTTTGATCAGTAAGAAATAAGAGAATATTGTTATGAAATTATTTAGTAAAGAAATGAATTATACTTGAATGGATTAAGAATATGATATTATATTTGATATGAATGTATATGAGTTTCAAGATATGGGAGTTCTACGGATTTATGATGGCCTTAAACTTACCCTTATCCTAGGACCGTCGTACTACTGGAGTTGGGGTGTGACAAATTTATATTTTATTTTTATTACTATAAATTAATAATTTTAATTATTATTATATTATTAAATAAAAATATATGATTTTAAGGAATTAAAATGTAATTTTATTTAAAATAATAAAATTAAATGTGATGTAAAATATATTATTTTATAATTAAAGATTAAAATATTAGAAATGTAAAAAAATGTTAATATTTAAAATTTTAAAACAATAAGGATGAAATTTATAATAAAGAAAAGATTTTTAGTAATAAACTAATATCTTGATCGTTTTTACCGTTATTAACCGGCGCCAGTTTGTCTCGATATTGGATGATGCAGGTAAGAGTGGTCGTTTTGAGAATTAGTAGAACGGCGCGAACTAGACATTGATTCACTTAAAAGGATACCATCGCACTTACGTTTTCCTCTTTTACACCTTCTCATTGTCTTGTAAGATAGAAGGAACCTTAGCCGAACGATTCCACTATCTTCAAAACGGTGTCGTATAAAAACACTTCGCTACATTTTAAGAAGCTAGATACAGATACAGAAAAAAAAAAAAAATTCAAAAAAATCTGAAAAAGCTCTTCTTGCGAGATGTTTGCTCACCGGAACCTCGTCTCCTGCAACTTCTCTTATCTTTCTTTGAAAAATCCAAGAACCAGAGCTCCAGTTCAGGCCTTTCAAAACCATAAATCCAGATTCTTACCAATGTTTACCAAAACAAAAACTTTCAGCTCACCCAATTTTCAAAAACCCCACTTTGTTAAAACCCCATTTCACAAAAATGGTGTTCTTCAAATATGTCGCAGTGTTTTGGACTCAAAGGATTCAGATAAAGAACCTGTTTTGGAGAATCAAACTAATAGTAGAAAAGAAGGGAGGGATTGGACCACCTCTATTTTGCTTTTTGTTTTGTGGGGTGCTCTCATGTACTACGTTTTCAATCTCACTCCTAACCAGACTCCGGTAATTGATTAGTAATTTTTTTGAATTTTTTTATTGATTTTTAATGGGTTATATTTGTTTTTTCTTTTGTTGCTTCAATTTAGTGAATGTCTTTTTTTTTTCCTCTTTTCTTTAGCTAGTTAGTCTTGTCAGTTAATAAAGCTTTTTTTTTTTTTGGTTTGCAGTCGACAGATGTGTACTTTTTGAGAAAACTACTTAATTTGAAGGGAGATGATGGGTTTGAGATGAATAAAGTACTTATTTCTTTATGGTACATAATGGGCTTGTGGCCTTTAGTTTATAGTATGATTCTACTTCCTACAGGTAGAAGGTGAGTTCCTTGTACTTGCTGGTTGAGTAATTTTTGCTAATTTATGATCTCTAGCACTTACTTCTCCTTTAGTTGGTATGAATTACTGAGTTGAGGTATAATTATAAGCAAGTGCCAATTTTTGTTTTAATATATATTTGTTTTATTTTTCCGGTTGTAATGCTTGTGAATGGCAACAAAGCTACGAACTGTAGCATGAGCTTTTTGGCTCTGTGCCATGCATGCCACAATGGTTGGGCCAAGAGGGATTAGGAACCTACTGCATGAATTTTTACAAAATTCCAATTAGAAAGTTTAGTTAATAAGACGTACCTAATTCCTGTATATGCAGCTCAGAAAGTAAAATTCCAGTTTGGCCATTCCTTGTACTTTCATGCTTTGGTGGTGCATATGCTCTTCTTCCTTATTTTGTTCTTTGGAGACCACCACCACCACCTGTTGAAGAAAGTGAGCTTGGCAGATGGCCTCTTAATTTTACTGAATCAAAGTGGACTGCTGGGGTAAATATCGTTGACCTCTTATTGATTGATCCATTTTTCTTTTGATTAAAACACGCAAAAGTTTAATAGGGTGCTACTTGGCATCTTTTTAAAATACTCTGTGTTGCTAACAGAATGGCACATATTTTGCTTACAGTTTAATCATGCATGAAATTTATTATTTACTGAGGCTCTATATGTGAATTCTCGTATTATCTATGCACGTAGCAAATCATGTTTGTTTGATCATAAGAAGAAAATACATATGGTGTATCAAACCTGAGAATGCTTTCACTCTTTAGTTGGTATAACATAGTCAAAACCTTCATGGTGCTTGACACTTAGGATTTTTTTTTTAGTTAAGGGACACAACTAGTGAATGTAGACTCCAATCGAACTTCGGAATTGAGGCAGTGAATGAGTATTGATTGAGTACATTACTATAGTAATGACTTCTGGTCTGTGTCTTGTCAAATTAATGGAAATATATCTGTCAATTTTTTGGCTGAAAAATAGTTGTGATTCCTGAAAGAAGGAACGTTAGTGTTATTCTTCTGAAAGAAGGATAAATTAGCTTCTTTTTATTTTCTAGTCCACTAAGTGATGCTTTCTTTTAATGTTAATGTATAGTTGGGATCTGCATTGATTTCTTGATCTTATGTTTGTATGAAAAAGACACAAGTTAACGCCACTATACATTAGATATCACTTGCCACAGGACTAGGCCTATTCCTTTACGCTGGTGTAGCAAATGGTGATGTCTGGAAGGAGTTCTTCCAGTACTTCAGGCAAAGCAAATTTGTAAGTGCTAGTTAAATGTTGCTGTGTTCATTTATGCATGCATACATGTCATCAGCCAAGGCTAAAAGGACAGTTTATGATCTGAAATTCTGTCCTTCTGTGAATTTAACACACCATATTGTTAGTTGGTTCTCTTGTAGAAACTTGACATTTATACTTGCCTGCTTCACTATTTGCATTGCAGATTCACGTTACATGCCTTGATTTCACATTGCTATCCGCATTTGCTCCTTTCTGGGTGTACAATGATATGACTGCCAGGAAATGGTGAGATTTTGGAAACATTAACACCCTTCTTCATCGAGTCTTTGCGAATTTGAAACCCTCCTGAGAAAGAGTTTAAATGGAATGACACTTGTGTAACTGTTCTGTTTTTACAGGTATGATAAAGGTTCTTGGCTTCTTCCCATATCACTAGTGCCATTTTTGGGTCCTGCTTTATATCTGGTCCTACGCCCATCATTATCAGAAATGCCTGTTTCACCTAGTCCAACTTCATTGGAACAGGAGTAATATTTGACTTCCTTTTTATCTACCAGAGGAGGGCAAATTTTTGCAACATGAATAAGATTGAACAGGATGATAGACAGTTTGAAATACCGTAATACAAATATCTTCACATAAAGGTTTTGACCGTCCTCTTTTTAATTTCATTTAATGATGATATAATAGTAATTTGGAAAAACTTGTCTCTTTAATGGTAAGTTATAATAGTTATTAGTTGACTTGATGGTTGTTGCTTTGTTTTAATGGATGTGTTGTGTTAGTTATAAGATGTGACTGAACCATCACAAATGACAATTGCATATTTTCCAGATTTAAAAACGTCGAATAATAAGGTATGAAGAAACTTCCATGCACACAGCATATGAACTTATCTTTTTATGCACTTCAGATGATCGCATCATTCCATTTTTACCTCCGTTTGATGGTTGAGTAAAGCCATTATCCGTGTTAGGTTTTGAGCTTAGATGCTTTTCATATTTAAATTTTGTTTCTAAGGCAAAAAAAATGGGAGGAAAAAAGTAACGAAACAGATAAAAAAAGGGGTTGAGGGGGGCTCTGTGATTTTTTACACAGGAATCTAAAAATTTTTGTAAAAATTTATAAAAATTATAATTAGATAGTGTTTCATCTAATGAATTCGATGATATATTTTTTATATTAAACAAAAATCAAATAGATAGAAAAAAATACATTATAAATTGTGTATTATATTTAACGGTTTAAATTTAATATATTTATAATACATTTTTTTCTATTCATTTGATTTTTGTTTAATATAAAAAATACATCAACACTATCTAATTATAATTTTTATAAATTTTTACAAAAATTTTTAGATACTTAAAATTGTTTAAAAAATCACAACAGCTCTCCTTAACCCAAAAAAAAATGAGCTACCAAATCAAACAAATATCATATATAAAACAAGAACCCAAGGGCTCTCTCATTATGGAACCCCACAATGCCAGTAATATGAGAGAGTAGCATACATAGTTAATTTTTCTTCTTGCATATAGGCCATATTTAATACCAAAAAACACCACGAATACTACTCGAGGAAGATGCTTTATTACACAGCTCAATGTAAAGCATTGACCATAAAATAATCCTGAAACATTTGATGTTCAAAGAGCAATTTAATCTCCTTCCCACATGTCCTAAGGTCACTGGCCCCGAAAATGAACAGCCAGCTAGGACCATCTGGATTGAATTTCTGAGAAAACTTTCCTTTGCTCGAGTAGCAGATACTTGAAATTATCAAAACATAACACAAGAAGAAAAACACATTAAACATCATTTCACTTGTAGAGCTTTTGAAGCTCATCTTTATATTTGGACTTCAACTGTTCCCTCTTTATCTTTAGAGCAGCCGTAACTAAGCCAGATTCAGGTGTCCATGGATCTGGCAACAGCTTGATCTTTTCAGGGATTTCAAACTTATCCAATTTGGCTGCTTTTCCTACCTGCAAAGCTAGAAAGCTTGAGATACATAGCACAGAATCTAGTCCTTTCAAGTCATGCCTGCACAACATATTACAAGCTCTACAAGAACTTCCAACTTTTCATGTCAAATATGGAAAAGATCAAGAATATGCTCACGCTGATAAACACGTAAAAATATAAATGGACCTGAACATTTCAGATAATGACAACAAAATGGATGCTTCCATCCAACAATTCAGATCAGGCATCATTTATAAAATACATTGTGCCACACATAAAGAAGAAAGTAAAATTGGAGGCATAAAATTTCAGGGGCGACACAGAGAGCAATGTCATAAAATCACAAGTAAACGAGTGTATTTGTGTATACATGCAGTTCTATAGAACAAAACTGTTTTTATTTAACCTTACTATAGACAAGCAAAAATAGACCAACCTTGGACAGCGATTGTCGAACCTCAGTAATAGTTTCAGCTTTGTTGCACAGCTCTGAGAAGTTCTGGTACTCAATGCCAACTTCCTGGGCCCATTTCTCAAGGGCTTGATGTGATGGAACAACTAGAGCTACACAATAGTTCTTGAAGGAATCCACATATATCATGATATTATCTACATAGTTGCTTGATATTAATGCTGCCTCAACCTGCAATTTCAGCATCAACCAATATAATAAGCAAATTCCAGCATGTTTTCTTTTTCCCAAAAACATTCAATAAAGAATTATTAGATAACCTTTCCAAGGGAGATGTACTCTCCATGTTGCAGTTTGACAATATCCTTCTTCCTATCAATAACTTCAAGGCATCCGTCAGGATGAAAACGTCCGATGTCGCCAGTATAGAACCAGCACATGCCCCGTTCATCAACCTGCATCAAGTAATAGGAACTCACTGAGAGCTATTTTTCAAGACCACGAGATCAGGCCTCCGATATTCAAATTTCAGCATGTCCTAAGTACACTACGCACATCACAAACAAGCAAAATATGTGTATGCTGCACAAATAAAAGTATACCTTGTAGACCTCATTAGTCTTTTCTTCATTGTTATAGTAACCAGCAGTTACAGTGAATCCCCCAACTACGATCTCTCCTCGGGGCATTGGCTTGTCAGATGTCCTATACCCACCTTCTTCCCAAGAAACAAGCTGCAAAACCGAAAATGATAAAATTCTCTTAAAACCAATTTTCTAAAAGATAAATGGTATTTATCGTACCTTACAACTACTACCATGAATTTTCAACAAATTGTAAATTATCATGTCTTGCACAGTGAACTTGCGAAACATTATAATTTGCACAAAACAGCTTTTGTTTGTTATTGTTCACTGGAAATTTTTGCCCAGTATATGAGCTAGTACAAGTTGAAATATGGTGCAATAAGGTTCAAATAACCATCTTTAAATACAAAATATGATTCCAATTGTGAAATTAAATTAATTTTCATTGTGTAGAAGCGTAGCACACCTTGATATAGCCACAAGGAAGAGGAGGTCCAACACGGCCCACAGATGTGTCATCACACTCAGAAAAGGCAGCTCCAGCACATGTTTCAGTCAAGCCATAACCCTGACCTATGGGAGCCCTAAAAATGAACATTATAGAAAATAAAGCTAAATTTTCAATACTAAGCATATGAAATATTAAAGATAATGAAGACAATTCGCGTGTATAAAGCCATTGTGAGTACTAAAGGACGTATTAATCATGGAACTGAACTTACTTATATTAGAAGGCTAGCAGTCACAAATGAGTCATATATGCATGTCTTAACTCAAAACACAAGTAGTTTATCAATCTGAGGGTCAATAATAACTTTTTATCACAATTCAAATGGTGTAACATGTAACTAGTGTCAATGTACATGTTTTACGTCCGCGTTCAGTCTCAGTAATGAATAGTGGATCCAAGAGCACAGCAATTAGTTGCTTCCAGGCATCCAGAAGACTAGAGATGTGTAGATCAAGCTCTAACAGAATTCAGTTTGTTTTATAAAATGACTTGTCAACACACAGCAAAGAACTTTAAGCTCTTAAAAATTGGGATATGATAATACTTGACCAATAATATCATTTCTTCCAACAAGGACGTTGAAAGCAAATGAAAACAAACACGGAAGCAAGTAAAACTTATGGGCAAGCAAACAGGTGAAATTGCAAATAATACCAATCTTGAGTTCAATGGAGGAGATCATAATCATCATTTTATTTTCTGATCAAGTATCTATTTTGCATCAAACATTTAAAAACAGTCCTTTTGGCCAATTTGATGTTCACCAATACAAATGAGGTACAAGATTTACAATGGACCAATTTTATTCATTGACTTGTATAATTAATTATTTGACCACTTATAGAATTATTGAGTAACTTTTTAATTATTTGAACTCTAAGACTCAATTAACAGCATCTGTGACTGCAAACAATGATAAAGCATAAAAGAGCAACAAGTCTATAAAATTACAAAATTGTACAACACCCTAAACAAAAACAACAATGTGATTTCTCCCATTCATGTCATTTATATGAATATTACCTTTTAACAATATGCATGCTCCTGTATATTTGAATATTCATCATGACCTAGAGGGTATGAGCCAAACTATTTGGCATTGGCATTAATATAAATAATACAAATAAGAGAGTCCTTAAATATATGGCATCTCTAGACAAGAGAACCATTACCCCATGCAAATGTTGATGAACCGCTGTGAATCCCCAGATAAAGGAGCTCCACCACATAGCATAAATCGGATACTTCCTCCAATTACGGCACGTATAGATTTGAAGACAATAACATCCCACAGCATTTTCTCCAGTCCCCAAGCACCTAACCAGCTTCCTTCTATGGCAGCCAATCGTCGCTCATATGCAATGTTGAAAAGCTTCTTTGCAAATCCTCCTTTCTCCTCAACCTAGAGTCAACCATAATAATCAGGACAGAAAGAAACTCAGTAGTTACCAACACAATTAGTAATCAGTGGAAACAAGAGCTCAATTATTTATGTGATATCTTCAACCAACAACATACACCAATTACTATACCATAAAATTTTATAGAAGGTAGATAATAGCAGTGATATGATGGACACCTTCTTTAGAACTCCGTCTCGAACACGATCCAGTATAGCTGGAACTGAAGCCATGAGAGTGGGCTTTAACACAGAAGCATCACCTTTGGTTCCTTTCTTAATTTTACTAGACGTGTCTGTTAAAGTCAATGCAGAACCATAGCCAATTGCAACACCTGCAGTTAACATCAGACACTGGAAAACCACAAAAATGCAATAATTATCTTTCACAATTGGTGTAGAAAATAAGAATGCAGGGTTTGAAGGTACCTCAGCAGCCAGTTCAAGAACATGGGCTAGGGGCAAGTATGCGATATAAACATCATCATTACCCAAATTTGGTATCACTGTCATAACAGCTGCAGCAGTGGCTATAATGTTGCCATGAGTAATCATAACTCCCTATTGTGGTAAACATGACACAATATCAGAGCAAATTAAAGCATGCAATTTTTATGAATTAGAGACAAACTCTAGTTTCAATCTTGCAGAAAAAACTGGTTAATTGTTTGCATAGTATTTGTCTTAAGTATTGAGACATAGAAATATCAATTAAGCCTTCAAATTCTCAAGGCTTAGACTTTAATTCAATGTTACCAGCTTTGTGGGAAGGCTGATTCAAGTGTAAATCCAATAAGAACATACATAACCAGTGTGTGTGTGTGAGACAGAGACAGAGAGAGAGATCTTTCAATTTATCTTCATTTCGGTAAGGTCAGTTGGCAAGATTTACTACGTAAGGATTTGCCTTCTGTTAGAATGTGCAGTAGATGACTAATGTGAAAGTTAAGAAGCCATAGAGTAGAATCAGATAAACCTTTGGTAGCCCTGTGCTGCCACTTGTATACATGATAACTGCAATTCCATTCCTTGAAGGCATTTTTGGAGGTAGAGGATTGCTTTTGCCCAGTTTCTCAACTTCAGAAAAAGATGAAACTGTCCAGTTGCCCATACTTCCAGAGATGCTAGAATCATTTGCAGTTGCTTCATCGTCTTCAAAGTAAATCACATTCTTCAGAGTTGGTAGTCTTGAGCTTATGGAAGCCAACTTTTTCAACTGCTTGGAATCACAAATCAGGGTTGATACTTGTGTCTGTCATGCCAACATTTTGAAAATATGAGCAAATACTATCAATTATCTAAAACAAATCAAAATTTTACATGCTGAAAATCAGCCCCGATGCTAATGTAATCTCATAAACTAAGAAATCCCTACCTCATTGAGTGAATGGATCAGGGCATCCTCTCCAAGAGAAGCATAAATAGTAACAACAGTAATATTCTGCCGCATGCATCCCTGAACGCCAGAAACAACTAATTTAGAATCAGTTGTGCAGCCATGATATTTAGGCAGAAACAAGAGAAGGAATGCAAAAGAAGAAAAATGGAGGTAAGAAAACACAAATACCTGGAAGGAAATGAACCACTCAGCTCGAGTTTCAGAAAAAATGGCAGCATGAGCATCCTCATTATGACCTAGTCTAATAATCCCAGAAGCAAAATTGCAAGCACGATCGAAAACTTGTCCATAGGTTTCCCATTCATATTCCCCCAAGTGTAGCTTCTCAAACTTCCTACCATCCTCAGCTGTGATAAATTCCCTGCTAATTAGCTTCCTTGTTCCAAGAAGTCTATCTCTAAAACGCTTTTTGCAAGATTGCTCAAATGAAGCTGCTATAGTAGTTGCCTCTTCCCAAGGGACTTCAATCAAGTAAGGTATTCGGGCATTGCGAATTGCATAGCCCTCCTCACCACCAACTTCCACAGGAACTCCTCTCTGCTTCACCTTTTTCTTCCCCATGAACACAATGGAGAGCAATAGAGGCACAAGAATACCAAAAACAGTAGCACCCAAAATGCCATATGTTCCATAGCCTTTCCCTACTGACAAGTAATCACTATAGCTGCCAAGTGATGAACTCCAAAATCTTCCCTTAGAATCTTCCATCATATATATTGTCTAAAATTGATCTATAACATTAATTTTCAGAAAATACCAAAAGTTGAGAACAAGAATTGCCTGCAATGCAATCCATCTTTCAGATATAGAAATAATGGCAAATTCATGATTTATATGCTTGCTTATACTAGCAATAACCATCTAGAACAAAAGATAAATCATGGCTAAAAGCCTTGTATAAAACTTGCACAAAATTACTAATGTTAAAGCCAAATCCCTTCAAAAGAAAACAAAATTAGAAAATCTGCAAGCACGAGACTATAAACAAACTAAAACCTTAAAAAATTCAATATTATCAAATTAACCAAAAAAATCAAAAAAAATATTATCAAATTAACCAAAAAAGTCCAAAAAAATTATCTTTACTTTCGGGTACATGTATCAAATTTTCTCTCCACTTAACAAAATTTCCAAAACAAACACATACCAAATAGGAATGTATACAAAGATCAAGTAGATATTTCACGACCCCTCAAGAAGCAGTCTAAAGTAAAGATCTTTTCAAGAACCCATCAAAGTAGTAGAATAGATAAAGATCTTTTCAAGAACCCATCAAAGTAGTAGAATAGATAAAGATCTTCTCAAGAACCCAAAAGTAGTAGAATAGATAAAGATCATAGCAACAAAAGGAACCAAGAAACAACTAAAGTAGATTCTTTTCTATATCTCGAAGCGAAGACATAATTAAAGCATGAAATTATATTAAAAAAAATATGTTTTGCTTCAGAGCTTCACCTTTGGATGTCAAAGCCCAAAAGCAGCGCAGCGTAATGACTAATGAGAGGGTGTAAGATGTAAGGAAGTTCGAGAATAGCCCATTTGCCAGAATCTTTATACGTTTATAGGTGTACATATATACTGATTTTCGGGGGGCATACGGTGCTGTGACAAATTGTGCTTTTATATAATTATATTCCCCTTCATTTTGCGATAAATGATATTTTGTTGGGAAAATTCTTGCGTTGAACCTGTTTCTCTCGCTCTCCAATCTATAAATATCTTATAATATTTAATCACAGCTATTGCCGTTATTGAAGAAATTAACAATAGTCAACGATGCTTATTCTTGCCTGGCCTGGTTGGTTACTTGGGAGTGGAGTTCTTTGTTGTTTGTTGATATTGAGCTATAATTATTTTTTGTCATTTGTAATTTAATTTATATAACATTCTCTTCGTTTCACATATAAAATTCACTATTATTAAAAATTTTATTTTTATTTATATTATAATTTTTAATTTTTTAATTTTTTTTAATTATCTCAAATTCTATATTTTTTAATTAACTTTTATATTTTTTAATATATTTTTTAATAAAATATTATTATAAAATTAAATTAATTATAATTTAAATTAAAAAATAAAATAATTAAATTAAAACATATCATATTATGAAACGAATGTAATAATATTTTTAATAATATAATAAATTTTATTTATATGAAACATATAATTTTTCTCTCACAAAATAATTAAAATATAAAAATATTAATAAAATAATTTTATATAAAATTATATTTTTAAAAAATTTTATTAATTCATACTAAAAATAATAATATCATAATTAATTTCTGCTATTAATTTATTAGTGTCTATATTTATAAGTAAAGAATTATCATAATACAATTAAAATTAAATATTTAGTAACTGAGTATCTACTTAGTAATAAATAAGATTAATTAAAATAATATATGCAATTACTAGATTTTATGATTTTTTTTTTTTCAAGGGCGTGGTTAGATTTTATGATTTTGAATTTTGATCATCGATGGAGTAGCAAAGCAAGGGTGGTTTCGGAACTAAAGAAACATTTTTTTACCACTTGACATTAGTTGACGCCACGTGGCACAGGCAGAAAGATGAACAATGGTCGGAAAGCATTTAAGTCGGGGCAGGGGACACGCACCTGGAGACATGTTAAATCACAAAAATCAAGTAATCAATGAAACGTTGAAACGTTGAAACGACGTCATTTTCAAATAGTATGTATAGAGGTTAATAAATGGGAATAGTGGAGGTGCCGGATTGAGGGGGCTGCTGTGTATTTTTACACAGCAGCCCTTCATATGATTCATTTTAATTATTTAAAAATTTTTTAAAATTTTTTAAATAATTATATTTTAATAGTGTTTGATGTAATGAATCTATTAATATATTTTTCATGCTAAATAAAAATTATTTAGACTGCTAAAAATGAATTGAAAATACGTTAAATTTAGATCGTTAAATATAATATATAAAATTTTTAATACATTTTTAACAGTCCAAATGATTTTTGTTTATCATGAAAAATATATCAATAAATTCATTACATCAAACACTATCAAAATATAATTTTTTGAATAGTTAAAATGAATCACATGAAGAGCTGCTCAATCCGGAAGTGGCGAGGATGGTTTTTAAGCAAGAAGATAGAAGATGGGGTTGAGGGACTGCTGTGTATTTTTACACAACAGCCCCTCATGTGATCCATTTTAGCTACTTAAAAATTTTTAAATAATTTTTAAAAAATTATATTTTGATAATATTTGATATAATGAATCTATTGATATATTTTTCGTTCTAAACAAAAATCATTTGGACTGCTAAAAATATATTGAAAATGCGTTAAATCTAAACCATTAAATATAATATATAAAATTTATAATATATTTTTAACAGTTCAAATTATTTTTGTTTAGTATAAAAAAAATACATCAATAGATTTATTACATCAAACACTATCAAAATATAACTTTTTAAAAATTTTTAAGTAGTTAAAATGGGACACATAAGAGATTATTGTGTAAAAATATATAATAACCCCCTCAACTCTAGAAGATGGCAGTAGCAGTGGCAGTAACAGCGGCAGTGGGAGCGGGAGCGGGAACGGGAGCGGCAGTCCCAACCTCTCTGATAGATGAAAGATTGCTGGTATGGCGGAGGAGAGAGGCTGAGATTTTCTTTCTTTGTACTGGAACACCGCTGTCTCTGTAATAATAAGAAGGCGGGGAGCAATTAGGACAAGATTTACTTTTGTTAATATGACACACGGACCCCATACTCTATTATTAATATTCCATTATAAATTTGTATAATTCATCCATTTTACATTATCAACCAAATACTTTGATATTGCGTAAATTTAAATTTTATATTTTATATTTAAAATTTATAAATTTATTATTTAAAAAGTATAAAAAATTTAAAATTTTATATTTAAATTTAAATTTAAATTTAAATGTGAAATTAAATTTAAAAAATAATAATTCAAAACTATAATATCAAAATAATTATTATATACATAACTTCTTTAAATTTGATATTATATATTTTTAGTTAATTATTTTTTTTAATTTAATATTAAATATAATTTTTGATTAATCATATTTTACTAAATAAAATATCATAAATAAATAAAAAAATTAATAACTCAGCTTCTTAAATTGTATTTGAAATAACTAATAATATTAATTATAATTCAGAAAAATAGAACTATCTTTTAGTAATTTAAAACTACACGTACATATATATATATGCAACAACATAATTAATTTTTAAAAATAACATTAAATTGTAATTTTTTTTAACTTAAAATTTACATTGTCTAATATCTTGCTAAACTTATCAACAAGTCTTTTTTTTTTAATAAAAAATTAGACAAATTAAGCATAACGATTATGAACTATCACTCTCGAAAAGAAATTTGATCTAATTTTTCATTTCATTATTAGGAAGAGATTATGTATTTTGATGTTGTTTCAATGGAAGGATAATTTTGAAATATAATTTTTATTTTATTATTATTATTAGATTTGTTTTTTGCCCCGTCAATTTTTACTGTTGAACCCGTGATGTTGTCTCAATCTCAATCTTTTAATTTCATTCATCTTCTAAGAAAAAGAATAATAACTTTAATTTTTTAATATTTTTTATTTATATCATATATAATTCTCAGAATTAAATTAATATACTAAAAAGTAGAAATATTAATTTTTGAAAATTTTATTTATATATTTTTTAAAATAAAAAATAAAAGTTATTATGTAATTTTGAATATTTAATAAAATGATTTTTCTTAACTAAATTTCAATTTATTTTTTATCATGTTTTATTTGAATATTACTATTTTTTAATTTAAAACTAAATATATTTATATATTTTAATTGTTTAATTACTGTAAAATACTATAAATTTTATTAAATATTAATGATTATAAAAAAAAATAATAATGTTTTATATTTCATTTGTTTAATATTATTATTGCATTTGAAATAACAAGATAAAATTAGGGATTTGAAATATTTAGTTTTTAGCAAATGAGATTTTATTGAATATTTAATTCAAATTCAAATCTATGTAATTTTAATGACTTAAATAAATAATTTAATCCAAATCTAAATCCAAGCCTCAAATATAAACATACCATAAATTCTATTCAAATTAATCCAATCACATAATCAAATTATAATTGATATAAGACTAATTGTAGCTTGAATTTAATATGTTGTTATTGTATCAATGTAGATGTTGTGTCCATTGCCTTATTCATTGTACTATTGATTAACAAAGGATAGTAAATACATACAAAAGATATTCAGCTCATGTTTGTTATGCCTAGTTAGCAATTAACAACAAACTAATAACTTAACTAAACTATCAGATAAATAGAAAATAAATTAATTTATACACCCTCCCCCCCTCAAGTCGGAGTGCAAATATTAATGACACCCAGCCCGCTGAGAAAATCATGGAATTGAGGAGAATGATGTGCCTTGGTGAAGAAATCTGTCAGTTGATGCTGAGATGATACAGACAGTAACTTGAGAAGTCCTCCAACAATTATTTCCCTTACTACATGACAATCTATGTCTATATGCTTAATTCGCTCATGAAAAAAAGAGTTGTGAGCTATATGAATAGCAGATTGATTATCATAAAAAAAGTAAAGCAGGTTGAGTATGTGTAATCTGTAAATCCTTGAGAAAGCAGAGAAACCATTGAAATTCACAAGTGGCAATGGCCATGGCTCTATATTCAGCCTCAAAAGAAAACCTGGCCACTTTGTTTTGTTTCTTTGATTTCCAAGAAACCAAAGAGGATCCAATACATAAGCAATAACTTGTGACATACTCTATAGTAAGAGGACAGGTGCCCCAGTCTGAATCTGTGAAAGCATGAAGTTGAAGCTTGGATGTGGCAGAGAAAAATAAGCCCTGACCTGGAGATGATTTGAGATACCTCAAGACCTTATGAATTGCAGTGAGGTGAGCTTCAGTGGGATGATCAAGAAATTGAGATAATTGTTGAACAACAAAACTTAGATCAAGCCTAGTATTGGTAAGATAGAGTAATATGCCAATTAGGATCCTATAGGAGGTGACATCTGTAAGTAATGGACTGGAAGAGTAAATTGCCTTAGTGTTTGTTGGTAACATTGGTGATTTGGCAGGCTTTGAACCAAGGAAACCAGTGTCATTGAGAAGCTCTAAAGCATGTTTTCTTTGATAGATTGTAATTCCAGCTGATGTCCTAGCTACCTCAAAGCCTAGAAAATACTTCAAGAGACCAAGATCCTTGATTTTAAAAGTGTCATGAAGAAAATTTTTCACACTTTGAATCTCAGTGATAGAATTGCCAGCAAGGATAACATCATCAACATAAACAAGCAAAGCAGTAAATGAATATGTTGTGTTCTTGATGAAGAGGGAAGAATCAGAATGTGATTGGACAAAATCTTGAACAAGTAAGGCTTGAGAGAGCTTTTCATACTATTGTCTGCTAGCCTGTTTCAAACCATATAAGGATTTGAGCAAATGGCAGACTTGATTTGGTTGAGTGCTTTTAAGACCTGGAGGCAACTTCATATACACCTCCTCATAAAGTTCCCTATGTAAAAAGGCATTGTTAATGTCTAATTGTTGTAAATGCCATTGTTGGATAGAAAAGACAACCAAAAGAGCTCTTATAGTTGTAATTTTGGCAATAAGAGAAAAAGTCTCTAAATAGTCTACTCATTCCTACTGTGTGTAGCCTTTGGCTACAAGCATGGCTTTATACTTTTCTAAACTGCCATCAGCCTTCTATTTGACTTTAAAGACCCATTTGCATCATATTGGATGCTTGTCAGGCGAGAGAGTGGTAAGTTCCTAGGTTTTATTATTTTGTAGAACATCTAATTCAGTAATCATTGCATTTGTCCAATTAACATCTTTGATAGCCTCTTGATATGTTTTGGGTTCAGGGATGGTAGTAATGTTTAAAGAGAAAGCTTTGTGATGTGAGGATAGTTTATCATAAAAGAGTACTTTACTAAGATGGTAAGGTGTACCTGTCATAAGGACTGCAACATAGGTGACAACTGAATTAGACTGAGACAAATGTGATGCAAGCTGATAATGATAGTCTCTAAGATTGGAATGAGGATTATGCTACCTTTGGGATCTTCTAACAGGGAGAGAAGAGATGGAAGGATTAGAAGGGGAAATGTGAGGATTGGTTTCAGTGAGAGGATCTACGATCTTAGAAGAATTTATGACAGTACTAGGACTGGTGTTAGGAGAGAAGAAATGAGGATTATGAGTTGAGTGAGTTGGCAAAGAAATGTCTGAAAGATCTTGATCATAAGAATTAGGGTAGACAAAAGAATTAGGAGTAGAAGAAGAGAATTGGAAAGGAAAAAGATGCTAAAAAAAGGTCACATTTCTAGATACAGAGATTGAGTGACAATTAATGTCATATATAACATAACCTTTGGTACCATATTTGTAGCCCAAAAATATACTTTTGGAAGCTCTTGTATCAAATTTTTTTCTATTTTTATTAAGAGAGGAAACAAAACACAGACATCCAAAAACTTTAAGCTTTGTGAGGTCAGGAGAGGTTCCATACAATTTTGCATAAGGAGTGAGGTTGTTTAATAAGGGTGTGGGTGTTCTATTTATAAGGTAAACAACATAAGAAACACAAAAACTCCAAAAAGATATGAGTAAGTTACTCTAAAATTTAAGTGCCCTTGCTACATTCAATATATGTTAATGCTTTCTTTCAACTATAGCATTTTGTTGTGGGGTTTCAACACAAGTTGTTTGGTGAATGATGCCTTGAGAGGCATAAAATTCTGGTATGTGAAATTCTTGGCCATTGTCTGACCTTATTTTCTTGATTTTAGTTTGGAATTTTGTTTGTACAAAGAGACAAAACTATTTAAGTAATGGTCTAGCTTCTATCTTGGTTTTCATTAAGCAAATCCAAGTAAACCTTAAGTAATCATCAACTATAGAAAGAAAATAACAATGTCTAATGAATGATGGTTCAACTGGACCCCATCTGTCAATATGAATAAAAGAGAGGTATTAACTGAGAATGGAATTTTCTTTTGCTTAGCAAGAGGACAGATTTCACAAACATGGTTATTTGAAACTGAAATTTGTTGGTATATTCTATGAAAATCTTTAATTCTAAGGTCAGATACATGTCCTAATCTAAAATGCCATAAATCAAAAAAGGTAGCAAAAACACAAGCTGTTACAAAAGGTTGAATAATAGGTTTGATCAGCTGATATAATCCATCAATCTGTCTAGCAAATCCAGTCATCTCCAAAGTGAGCAGATCCTGAATACAACAAAAGGTAGATTGAAAAACAAGAGAGCATTTTAAATGAAAGGTTAGCTTACTAATTGAGATAAGATTATAGGTAAATTGTGGGACATGCAAGACATTAGTTAAGATAAAAGTATCATTGAAATACATTGTTCCAATGTGAGAAACAGGAATCAACTCATTATTTGGCAGTCTAACAAAGTAATTTGCAATAGGTTTGTAGGTTTAAAAAAGAGCTAAGGAACAATAAATATGATATGTTGCTCCAGTATCCATAATCCAGAGGTTTTGGTTAGTTAAAAGAGAGAGGAACATACCAGAAGCAATGTGCTTAGTGTTACTTGGCATACCAAAAGAACTATACTCCTGCTGAGCAGATGTCAAAATGTTGGATTGTGCTACTGAGATGTTGTTGGTTGATTGAGATGATTGCAACAGGGCAAGTAACTGTTGGCACTACTCTTGAGTAACAGGAAATGACCTATTGGTTGAAGAGGAGGCCATATTAGGAATTGTAACCATATTAGGAACTATGGTATTTGACTGAGGAGAAATTTTAGCACTGTAACCAGGATATTGTCCAAGTAAACCAATTTTATCAATGTCATTAGAGTCATACTCATCTCAACTGAAACCATAGCCTTCAACTTGATTGATGTTGGCAATAGGAGGCCTCATTCTCGGCCTAAAATTAGGGCTAAATCTAGGAGCATGTTTACTATAGCACTTATCAACTGTGTGCCCTAAGTAACCATAAAAAGTACAGAGTGGTCTCTTTATACCAAAATTATAAAATCTTCTATTTTGATAACTATTACCATTAGGAGATTGTGAGTTCTATTTAGGATCATTGAAGGTTTTAGTAGAAAAAACAATTGATTCAGGTGTAAAGGATTTAGAACTCAAAAGTTGCCTTTCACATTGTACAACCAAAGTAAAATCCTTGTTAATTGGTGGTAAAGATTCCATCAACATAATCTGAGACTTAACAGTTGCAAAATTCTCATTTAAGCCTTTGATAAATCTAATCACATAGTCACTTTCTTGATATTTCCTTAAAGTGTTAATAGCACTACAACTACACACAGGATTACATGAACAAATAGGAATAGGCCTTAAATTCAACAATTCATCCCACATAATTTTAATGTGAGTAAAGTAGTCTGTTACCATGGATTCTCCTTGCTGATACGAAAATATTTCTTGTTGAATGTCTAAAACCCTAAATGAATCTCCTTGTGAGAATCTATCTTTAAGATCTTTCCAAATATCATAAGCATTATCTAACCAAATGATACTCTGAGCAATTGAAGATGATACATTTTTGATGAGACATGAAACCATCATGGTATTACACCTTTGCCAAGTGATGTAATTTGTATTTATTGTGACAGGTACAAGAATTGAGCCATCAATAAATTGGAGCTTATTTTTGGACAATAAGGCCATTTTCATAGACCTAAACCAAAAGTGACAGTTAGATCTGGTCAATAAAGGATAGACTAGTACAAGAGATGGATTTTAGTTAAGATGAAGATAATATGGACTAGAAATTTATTCTTCAACTCTCACAGCGGAGGAGGAAGCATTGGATCCATATGTACAAGTTTAATTTTGTTGATTTTCCATTGAATCAGAAATTCGTGTGAAAAATCGAGAGAAAGATTTCAAAGAAGAATTATCAAGGGATAAGAAATAGAATCTCTGAGTAGAAAACAAAAGAATCACAAGGAAATGAAAAGAAAGTAGGGAAAATTTTTTATAACAAATGAAAGAGAAATAATTTGAGAAATAGAAAGAAGAACAAGAGAGAGAGGAATAGGGATTACCCACAGAAAAAAGAAATTTCTATAGAGAAAAATGCTTTGATACCATGTGAAATTTACAGATTTGGGGAAAAATAATTTTTGTCTTATTCGTTGTACTGTTGATTAACAAAAGATAGCAAATATATACAAAAGATATTCAGCTCATGTTTGTTATGCCTAGTTGGCAATTAACAACAAACTAACAACTTAACTAAGCTATCAGACAAACATAAAACAAATTAATTTATATCTATAAGCTCAACAGTCAGCCAAGATCCAATGAAGAAGGAAATCTACCTACCCCAACAAAAAAGGCATATTACTATTTGCTACATAATTTATCAAAGCAAAAGCTTACATTAGTGACAGTGCCAATGGGAAAGCAGTCCGGATTCTCAGTCTCATTTGGTATTTCATCACTTGTCTCATACTTTTTTTTATGCACCATATTACTTTTTTTCTAAATATTTTGGCAGCCAATATTTTTTTCATAAGTGATATGATGCATAAAGAGATGTATGTGATAAAAAATGAGACACTAAATAGGACAAAGGATCTGAATTAATGGAAAAGGATCCAAATATGAAGCCAGAAAATTAGTCATGGGTGAGTAAAAAATTAAAATTTTTCATGTAAGTATAAAGTAAATATACAATTCAATTTAAGAAAAAAAAATTAATTGAAAAACCATAATGTAAATAAGTAAATATGATTTAAGTTTGAGAAATTTAGATTTTACTGTGGGCCAAGATACTATGCTAATAGAAATTTTGGATGTACCATACCAAGAGTTCTAAATTTTCAGATTAGCCAAGAGAAATTTTTCACTAGGTTAATGGAAAAAAAAATATGGGTGAGGGACCTTGAAGAAATTTATAGGTTTTGAGTTGGTAATGAGAGGGGCAATTTAAGTAATTTGGAGATAATGAGTTATTTAATAATATTTTTAGCTGGATCACCTTAACCACAAAAATTTGAATAAAGTTATTATGGTAAGTTTCTCTATTTGTATGAATGATAATATTTATTTTAGTAGTATAATAATGTCACATCCCAATTTTAGGAAATGTAACGGTTCTAGGATATGGGGAAGGCATAAGACCACCTAAACCCGTAGAACCCTATTTTGTATTTGTACAGAAAATTCGCCATAACTTCCCTACTTCTACAATCTATCCCAGGATTCAAATCCCTCTCTTCATATTCACAATAACACAACCTGCATAATTAACACTTATATTCCCTTATTCATTTCATACTACAGCATACATATCACATTTAATACCCTTTTTCCAAATTCAATATTTTACATCTTATTTACACAACTTCATTCTTTTATATTATCTTACTAAATTCTTCATTACAAAACCATGGAACTACTAAAGAAGAATCCACAATTATAAAATAAAGAGTCTTTACATAGATACAGAAAATTTCACTTCGGAGAAAGAAGGAAGAAGTGGAATCGCCTCTATCTACCTTGCTCCTGAAAAATATAAATCCACGAGAGTCAGATACGAATATCTCAGTGAGTAACAACATATTACCATACTTGTGGCTAGGTATTCAATGTTATATATAAGAAAGATAATGGTTCAATATACATATATACATTAATGAATATCAAATATTAATTGGAGGAATCATAGCCATTGTAAAAAATATCATCAAATGAAATTTAAAGGTATATCAATGAATTGGTTATCAATAATTGGTTATAACAAATGCTATACAATTTAATAATAAGGAGAATACCAATGTATTTCATTATGTTGACAGATAATCAATATACCAAAAAAACTCAGCA
>CANXYC010496755.1:0-34766 GCA_948193065.1 Aleurites moluccanus
CTTCTGTGGATTTCAGGTGATAGCTTAGCTCGTGAGGGAGCTAATAGAGAAGATCGGGCTTCTTGACTTATTTACTCCAAGAAGCTTCATTGTAATAATTCTTTTGAGATATTTTGTATATTTATTAATGGTATTATGACACAATGTGTATTGGAGTATTCTTTAGAGCTCCGTAGTTAGTCTTTCGAGGATACTAGAATATTTTTGATGAATGATTATTACCTTTTTGGGTACTATTGTTCCTCAGTGATGTGAGATGTCTCTTTTGATCATTAAGGAACAAGAAAAAGATATGAAATGATAAGAGAAGGATATGATTGATGTTAGATTATATGTATGGAAATAATCATTGTATGAAAATGTATGATGTTTAATTTGATAGAATGGTATATGAGATTCATGATTTGTGAGTTCTACAAGTTTATGGTGGCCTTAAGCCTACCCTTGCCCTAGGATCGTTACACCATTGGAGTTGGGGTGTGACAAGATGGCACCTTCAGAGTTGAAGGAATTGAAGGTGCCATTATAAAAATTGTTAGATAAGGGGTTTATTCGTCTGAGTAGTTCACCGTGGGGCACAACAGTATTATTTGTGAAGAAGAAAGATGGATCACTACGGATGTGCATCGACTATCGGCAGTTAAATAAAGTGACCATCAAGAATAAATATTTGTTACCTCGAATAGATGACCTATTTGATCAGTTGCAAGGTGTTCGTTATTTCTCTAAAATTGACCTTAGATCAAGGTATCATCAGTTGAGAATCTAGAAACAGGATGTGCCGAAGACTGCATTCTGGACCCGATATGGTCATTATGAGTTCCTGGTGCTACTATTTGGATTGACCAATGCCCTTACTGCATTTATGGATATGATGAACCCGGTGTTTAAGCCTTACTTGGATAAGTTTATCATTATGTTTATTGATGATATACTTGTTAATTCTAAAAGTAAGGAGAAACACGATAAACATTTGCAGATAGTGTTTCAAACTCTACGGGAGCACAAATTATATGCCAAATTATCGAAATGTGAATTTTGGCTCACAGAAGTACGTTTCCTCAGACATGTGGTGAGTAAGGACAGTATTAAGGTGGACCCAGAGAAGGTAAAAGAAGAAGCGAATTGGCCACGTCCTACCAATTTAACTGAAGTTCAAAATTTTCTGGGTACTGCTAGATATTATAGGAGATTTGTCAAAGATTTTTCCAAAATAGCAACTCCACTGACCAAATTGAAGCGAAAAAAGGAGAAATTTGTTTGGACAAATGAATGTGAGAAGAGCTTTCAGACATTGAAGAATTGTCTCATTTCTGCACATGTGTTGGCATTACCATCCGAGACTGGAGGTTTCTCCGTGTATTATGGTGCGTCTAGAGTTGGATTGGGATGTGTATTGATATAGAATGGTCGAGTAATTATATATGCTTCACGATAGTTGAGGAAACACGAATAGAATTATCCAACTCATGACTTAGAGATGGTAGCTGTAGTATTTGCATTGAAGATATGGAGATATTATTTATATAGGGAGAAATGTGATATATACACATATCATAAAAGTCTTTAGGATATTTTTCAATAGAAAAATCTGAATTTGTGACAATGAAAATGGATTGAATTATTGAAAGATTATGACTGTCAGATCCTGTATCACCTAGGAAAAACTAATGTGGTAGCTGATGCACTAAGCAAAAAAATCAATGGGAAGCTTGTCCTATTTTGCTAGTTCACGGAAACCGTTGATAAAGGAAATTAAAGAATTGTTAAACATGGGAGTTAGATTAGAGATGAGTACCCAAGATCGAAACTAGGCTTTGATAGCCCAAATTATGATAAAACCATTGTTGACTGAAAAAATTAAGGCAACACAAGATCGAGATCCACAGATAGTGAAGCTAAAGGAAGATGTGTAAGCAGGAAGAGCTTCTGATTTCATGGTGGATAATGGTTTACTAAAATGCGGGCAACAATTATGTGTACCAGATGTGAACGAGCTATGAAAGTGAATTATGAAGGAAATGCATTTCGCACCTTATAATATTCATCCTGGCATAACCAAGATGTATCATGATTTGAAGACACATTACTGGTGGCCTAATATGAAAAGAGATATGGCTAAATTTGTATCCACTTACTTGGCTTGTCAGTAAGTAAAATTCGAGTAACATAAGCCATTGAGCGTAAATGAAAATGGGATCAAGTAACAATAGATTTTGTAATAGGATTACCAAGGACCCAGCGTGGTTATGATTCTATTTGGGTGATTGTAGATCGATTGACTAAATCTGCCAATTTTCTTAAAGTCAAGACAACCTACTCGACTGCTCAATATGCTCAATTATATGTTGTTTAGATAGTCAAACTACATGGGATACCATTGGCTATCATATCATATCGAAGGACTCAGTTCACTTCACGATTTTAGCAAAAATTTCAGGAAGCATTAAGTACTCAACTGCACTTCAGTACGACTTTCCATCCATAAACTGACGGGCAAACAGAGCGTACTACTTGGACATTAAAGGATATGCTACGGCTGTATGTCCTTTATTTTAGAGGTAACTGGGATCGGTATTTACCATTAATTGAATTTGCTTACAATAACATCTATCACTCTTCTATTGGTGTGGCACCATACGAAGAGTTATTTAATAGAAAATATAGATCACCAGTTTGTTGGATTGAACTAGGGTAGAAACAGTTAGAGTGGACATAGTTGATTAGGGAAACAATGGAAAAAGTCTCCATTATTAAAAAAAGGATGAAGTCAGCTTTTAGCTAACAAAAAAGTTACGCAGATCTGAAGCACAAAGATGTTCAATTTGTTATAGATGACCATGTGTTTCTCAAAATCTCATCAATGAAGGGCGTGATGTGATTTGCCAAGAAAGGAAAGCTGTCACCATGTTATATCGGACCATTTAAGAGTATGGATAGAATTGGCAATGTTTTCTATTGATTGGCACTTCCACCACAATTCAGTCATATACATTCAGTCTTTTACATATCTATGCTTCGCAAATATATTTCGGATCCATCACATGTACTTCAACTGCAGGCCATCGAAATAGATGAAGACCTAACTTATGAAAAAATACCAATCAAAGTAGTGGATCGACAAGTTAGGTAACTTCGAAATAAGACGATACCGATGATTAAAGTTCTACGGAAGAATCATTCGATATAAGAATGTACGTGGGAAAGTGAGCACTATATGCAGAATAGATATCCTCAGTTATTTCATGAGTGAGGTATGATAGTTAAAATTCGAGGACGAATTTTAATGAAGGGGTAGAGTGTAACACCCTGAATTTTTCAATAGTTACAAATAGAACCCTAAAGCTAATATAATTGACTTTATAGTACCTAATTTGACAGTTAAAAGTAAAATAAGAATTTAGTATCTAAAATTCAAATTTTATACCTAAAATACCTAATTTCACACAGAATTTCACCAAATAAATTATGGAACCTAAAATTTTCAAGAAATACAAATTATGAAAGATAAAAGCATTAAAAGTGAGATTTGGGGGTAAAATATTAATATTAAAAGTTTTGAGGTTAAAATGTAATTACCAAAAGTTTGTGGGACAAATCATAAATATCAAAAATTATATAAATATCTATTAAATTCTAGACAATTCCAAAAAAGGCCAAAACTCCTTCTTCTTCCATTTAATGGTTGAGTTCCCCTCCACTCTTCCACCACCATTTTTTGTCATTCTTCTTCCAAAATTCCTCCATCCAAATTACACCAAACTTAAATCTAATTAATTATAAACCTTAAATTAATCCTAAACACACTATAAATACTAAATACTTTCACCAAAAATCTTAAAGAGATTCAAATTCTTCAAAAGGAGCTAAGTTGTGTTTTTGAATAATTTGAGGTAAATCACTTTCTTTTAATTTCTTTTCATTGGAAATGAGTAGTTTGATGATTATATATGAATATATTAGCTCTTAGATAAATATATGCAATTGTAAAAGAAAACCTATAGAAAATAGGATTATGTCAAATTTCATATTTCCATATAGATGAGTTTAATTCAAATTGAGATTAGATTAAGACTTTTTGCATCAAAATGAATTTAAAATATATTGAATATATATTGTATAAACAAGGAATCAAGGAAAGAATGGTGTTGGTGGTGATGAAGGGAAAATTTCTTTAGGGTGAATTTTGATATTCCTAAGGTGAATTTGAAGTAATCAAACCTAGAGGTGAGTTATAAATGTGTTATTATGCCCATTTGTAGCCATATATGAAATTAAAAAGCCCTTCCCCTAAACTCCGATATATGGCCGAATGGCCATTTCTTTTCTTCCATTGAATTTTTGTTAATTCTTTACCTATATTTACCTTATTTCATTTGCTATTTGGACAAATTTGATATTGTTAATAGACAAAATGTACTTAAAGAACATTGCCAAAAATCTTACTTTATGCTTGTTAAAATTTTGCATAAAAAGTGTTTGTTAAAATATCTTAATGAAACCAAAATATAATCCACTAAGTGTTTAACCTAAAAATTAGTATCATTTGATATATGAACTCCAAAAAAACTAAACCTAATTTGATTCCATTTCATATGAGAATTCATATTTGGTAAATATATTTTATTGATGTTGTTAGACTTAAATGTGACTTAAATTGTCCATTGAAATATTGATTGATTTGTTATGATTTTTCATGTGTTATAGTCACCTTATATGAGCCTAATAATATTTTGATTCTCATTATGCATTATACCTATTAACATGACAAAAATACCTTCTGATGGGGTAGTGGGTGAGAATTATCGGCAATGTGCACATTGATTAATTTATTAACCTTAGCTAAGAAGGGTTAAATCCTAGCCATAAGGTTCGATCAACCTTATGTCATTTCACGAGTTTAAGCTACTAATAATGTAGCTAACAGGATTTATACAAGGACGAGACCCTATATCTATTGTATTTTAATTTTCTTTCACACAGCCTATTTATTGAATTATATGACCTTAATTGCCTTGCTTATTTATTTGCTACTTGTCTTCTTTTATATCTTCTAACATCTGAATAGTACGCTCTGTCTGCCTATCATTCTATGGATGAAAAGTTGTACTGAAGTGCAATTGAGTACCCAAAGCTTCTTGGAATTTCTACCAAAATCGTGAAGTAAACTGAGTCACTCGATCGTATATAATAACTATTGGCACTCCATACAATCTCACAATCTTATTGAAATACAATTGAGCATATTGAGCAGCCGAGTAGGTTGTCTTGACTTTAAAAAAAAGGGCAGATTTAGTCAATCGATCTATAATCACTCAAATAGAATCATAATTATGTTGGATCCCACTACAAAATCCATTATTACTTGATCCTATTTTCATTCAGGCAACTCAATTTTTTGAAGTAACCTTGATAATTTTTGGTGGTCAAATTTCACTTGTTGTCATGCTAAGCAAGTTGATATAAATTTAGCCACATCTCTTTTCATATTAGACCGCCAATAATGTTTCTTCAAATTATGATACTTCTTGGTTACGCCAGGATGAATATTATAAGGTACAAAATGCATTTTCTTTATAATTCACTCTTGTAGCCCGTTCACATCAGGTACACATAATCATTGCCCGCATTTTAATATATCATTATCCACTGTGAAATCAGGAGCCCTCCCTACCTGCACATCTTCTTTTAGTTTCACCGTCTGTGGATCTCGACCTTGTGCTGCCTTAATTTCTTCAATCAATAGTGGTTTGATCACAAATTAGGCTATTAGAGCCTATTCCAATCCTGGGTACCCATTTCTAATCTAACTCCTATGTTTAACATTTCTTTCATCTTTTTTATCAGTGGTAGCCGTGAACTAGTAATGTGGGCCAAGCTTCCTATTGACTTTCTGCTCAGTGCATCAATTACCACATTAGCTTTGCCCGGGTGTTATAAGATTTAACAGTCATAATCTTTTAATAATTCAACCCATCTTCATTGTCGCAGATTTAGATCTTTATGTTAACGAATATATTGAAGATTCTTATGATCCATGTATATATCACATTTTCCCCATATAAATAATGTCTCCATATTTTAAATGCAAATATCACAATTGTCATTTCCAAGTCATGAGTCAGATAATTTTGTTCATGTTTCTTCAACTGTCGTGAATCATATGCAATCATGCGACTATTATACATCAATACACATCCAATCCAACTCTAGACGCATCACAATACACGAAGAAACCTCTAGTTCTAGATGGTAATGCTAACACAGGTGCAGAAGTGAGAAAATTCTTTAATGTCTGAAAACTCTTTTCATATTTATCTGTACACAAATTCCTCTTGTTTCTGCATCAATTTGGTCAATGGAGCTGTAATTTTGGAGAAATCTTTAACAAATCTCCTATAATAACCAGCCATAGTCAGGAAACTTCGAACTTCAGTTATATTGGTAGGAAGTGGCCAATTCATTATTGTTTCTACATTCTTTGGATCCACCTTAATTCCATTTTTACTCACCATGTGTCCGAGGAAACATACCTCCATGAGCCAATATTCACATTTCGATAATTTGACATATAATTTGTGCTCACATAGAGTATGAATGACTATATGCAAATGCTCCTCGTGCTCCTCTTTACTCTTAGAATAACTAAGTATGTGTAATACCTGTGTAATTTTTTTTTTTTTATTTTTATAAATATTTTGTTGTGATTAGATTAATATTTTGAAAATCTTAGAATTTGTGTTTGGGTAAGATTTTGTGAGTCAGTGTTATGATTTCACAGAATATGTTGATAAGTGTGAATGTATAAGTTTTAGATTTATATTTTATTTTACCTTAAGTCTGATTGGCAATAAGTCTGTGATATGTTGTTATTTGTTTTGATATGTTAGTGGCTGAGCGAGTCAAGTATTAGTATAAGTAATATTTCTTTATGTGTTTTATAGACATTTGTAGAATTAAGGAGATTGGAAATTGTAGCTTATTTGCAAGAAGGTTTAGTGCGAGTTGGCAAGGAGGATTTCCAGTTCGGCAGAATAAGTAGTGCGAGTTGGCGAGGAGAGTTTCCCAGCTCGGCATACCAGGTAGTGCGAGTTGGCTTCTCGATTCCGAGGTGGATAGAGATTGAGCGAGTTGGAAGGTTAAGCTTGAAGTGTAGTCTCAGATGTTTAGTTTAGGTGTCAGCAATAAGCGAGCAAGTTGGAGTTCTCTAGCTCAAATCGAGCGGGGTAAGTGGGAATTCAACGAAGAGGCCTTCGCCGAGGTGGTATTTGGCGAAGTGGAAATTTAGCAAAGAGGCCTTTGCCGAGGTAGCATTTGGCGAAGTGGGAATTCAGTGAAGAGGCCTTTGTCAAGGTGGCATTTGGCGAAGTGGGAATTCAGCGGAGTGGCCTTTGCGAAATGGGTCTTGCGAAGTGGGATTTACGAAGTGAAGAAGTGGCGAAGTGGAATTTAGTGAGGTAGTGGCTTATTTAATGGAGAGGCAGTAGCCCTTTTCTTTTCACGATAATTTCTCCCTTTTCTTCCTTCTTCTCCATTTCTTCTCCAATCTCTCTCAAATCTGTCCCATTTGTTTTATAGTGCATTAATACTTAGAATTAATGCATTAAACCATTACATTATTCTCGTTAAAAGGCTTTAGTCATTATTTCAAGTCAAGATTCTTTAAGGACGCATTTTTTTTTGGGAAATAAGGTAATTTTCTCTGAGCTCCATTTTCTTTTTCTTATAGATTAAGATTTTTGGTAGTTAGAATAATTATTATGAGTTAAATAGAACCTGTTATGAGCATTTAAGGCTATTAATTACGGTTGATGGGGAAGATATAGAAATTTATGAATATGATAAATAGTGATGTGAATAGTGACCACGTTCAAAATTTCAAATCTTCTTAAGAGAGAAATTAAATTGATGATTAGAAAACAATAATAGAAATTATAAGATGGTTAAAATTTGATGGAACCATAATATGTATTATTAATTGAGGAAACCCTAATTTATGAAATTTGGGGAAATTGTTATGTTCGGTCTTTTCAATGAATTTAAGGAGGCTAGTCAATTAAGCAAGTGTTGACCGGATTTAGTGGATAGTATTGCAGTGAGGTAAGTTATGAATTTCATAAATGTGTATTACTTCTTACGAGATGAATTGCTATATTTATATATATATGTTCACTGTGTTGTCTCATTATTAACTTTGATGACTTGTTTTATGTAATCGTTAATATATGATATATGTTCACTGTGTTGTCTCATTATTAACTTTGATGACTTGTTTTATGTAATCATTAATATATGATAATGACTTGGTTGTTTTTCTTGGACCAAGATCATAATCAAGCCTTTCCTATAAATGCTAAATGGTCTCTTGACCAAATTCAAAATTATTGAGAATGTATTATTTTTTTTTTGGAACCCTGAGATACATATGTATAGAACGCTTTTCTCAATGAGAGTAAATTCATTGGTCCAATGTGCACAGAGGGAACCTGGCTAATAGGGTATAGTATCAGTGTTCCACCTAGAGGGGATCACAAGCTCAAGACATATGCCCGCACAAGCATATGTGCCACGTTAAGGTAGCAAGGCTACTGATATGTATGTTAATGATATCAGTTCTATCATATATGAGATTTGATAATGCCATCTTTGTGGGCATTTTACCATTCTAAATGAGAACCATGATTTGATTATGATATGATTTGATAGTGCTAATTATTATAAGCACACATGATCTTTCCAAGTAAAAGCTTGGGATTCTCTCATACCCAAGTATATATGTATATATATATGTTCATGTTCTCGATTTGATATTTAGATTTCTTGATTAATCTAAAGTATTGTGTTGTTCATATCTTATTGAGTTGAAGGCTCATCCCTCTTCTGTGATTTCAGGTGCTAATATAGCTCGAGAAAGAGCTAATCCAGAAGATAGAGTTTCTTGACTTTTTCTTCCCAAGAAGATTGGATGTAATTATTTTGGATATTACATTGTTATATGTATTTATAATCATGTCTGTTGAGGTACTTTCTCTTAGAGCTTCGTAGTTAGATATGAGATGTTTTAATTTTGTAGCCATGGATGGCATTTGTAAACTCTCACTTGTTCCATATTGATGTTAGATTTATCTTTTGATCGGTAGGGAATAAGTACAGATGTTATGTTATAAATGATGATTTATGAGATGTAATGTTTTGCATTGGGTAGAATGTATGTTATTATGATTGAGACAAGTTTAGTTCAGGGTTCTACGGGTTTATGGTGGCCTTATGCCTACCCTTACCCTAGAACCGTCGCACCGGTGGTATCGGGGTGTGACAAAGGTGGTATCAGAGCTATAGGTTTGTGATTATAAGATAGATAGATAGATGTGTGAGTTCCCTAGTATAAGTGCGTGCTTAAGATGACTACGGAGCATAGGATTCATGTCACATCAATGTTGTGTATTCCTTTGGTATAGATCTGCATTAATCTTGTGTTTTGACTCTGAGTTTCCTTTATTTTTCTTATTTAGTATTTAGATGCCTCCGAGGCGAGGAAGAGGACGTGGTAGAGGTCATCCTAGAAGAGAGCGACATTCTGAAGAAGGATCAGTGGGTAGAGTGGGAGGAGATGATGTTCCTCCAGAGCCGCAGGTGGATGTAGTTCATATGGCTCAGCAGTTGGATCAGTTGCAAAGGAACTATGAGATGTTAGCTGAATTCATTACTTAGCAGAGGCAGCAGCAGGCTCCTCCAGTGCAAGAAGTTCCTGATATTCCTATTCCTCCAATAGTTCCTCCACCCCCGCCAGCAGAGGTACCTCAGTTTGAGGAAGTTTCATTTGAGAAATTCTTGAAGCTCAAGCCTTCAGAGTACAGAGGTGAGGTAGATCCTACAGATTTTCTTGAGGAGATAGAAGAGAAAATTCAGATTTTCAGGATCCCTGATAGTAGGGCAGTTGAGTTTGTGGGGTATTTGATGAAAGCCGAAACTAAGGATTCGTTCAAACGGAGTATCTAAGGTATGCTTCGGGATCATGAAGAGTTGTCTTAGGAGTGATTCAAGGAGATTATTCTTAGTGAGTTTCTTCCAGAGAGTGTGAGGGATGCTAAGTCTATTGAGTTTGAGAGGTTGGTTTAGACTCTGGGTATGACTATGTCAGAATATGCAAAGAAATTCACTCAGTTGAGCAAGTTTTCTCCAGCTATTGTGCCTATAGAAGCAGCTCGGATTCAGAGGTTTTGTAGGGGGCTTATAGCTCAATTGCTTAAATTTTTGGCTGCTCTTGAGTTTGACTTTTACTCCAAGCTTGTGGATAAAGCTAGAGTAATTGAGAATAGGGAGATGGAGGTTAGATCTGAAAGGGACGAGAAAAAGAAGGCTAAGATTGGAAGTTCCTCTAGGCAGGATAGTAGGGTAAAGAGTATGAACATTTCGCCACAATCACTTTCCCAGAGTGGATATAGAGGACCATCAGGGAGATCCCAGTAAAGATCGAATCCCTCTAGATTTGCTTCTCAGATGAGTTATGGTACAACCAGTTTTGCACCACCTAGGACTTCTAGCCCTTCTTGTCCTATATGTGGTAAGCTTCATAGAGGACCTTGTTTCTTCGAGTCAGGTGCATATTATGAATATGGACAGCATGGTCATTTGACTAAGGATTGTCCACAGCCTTCTTTTAGAGTTAGACCCTAGTCTTCTCAGACTATAGTTCAGATGGTTAGGGAGAGGAGTGTGGGTCAGCAGTTCAGTGTTGGCCGTGGTATTTTGGATAGGACTCCAGATGCAAGTAGAGGTTCAGGTCAGATTTTTGGACAAACTACCAGTCAGACACCTATGGTAAGAGGTAGAGGAAGAGTGTTTGCTCTTTCACAGCAGGAAGCCCAGGCTTCTAACACTGTGATCACAGATATTCTTCCTATTCAGGCTTTGAATGCTAGAGTGTTGTTTGATTCAGGAGCTACGCATTCGTTTGTTTCTTCATGTTTTGCTAAGAAATTGAATGTGCCATGCGAATTACTAAAGGATGCTTTAGTAGTATCGACTCCTTTAGAGGAAGAGATTGAAGTTCATGATTTTAATCCATCTTGTGTAGTTAGCATAAGTGGTAAGAGTTTAGTGGTAGATTTGATTGTGTTGCCTGTGTTAGAATTTGATGTGATTTTGGGCATGGATTGGTTGTGCAAGTATTATACAACCATAGATTGCAATGGGAAGAGGTTAGTCTTCAAGCCACTTTCGGGTGAGGAGTTTGAGTTCCAAGGGGAATGGAGTGAAGCACCATATAATGTTATATCATCCTTAGGGACGAGGAGATTGATAAGGAAAGGATGCCAAGGATATTTGGCTTATGTCCGAGATACTCAAAAGTAAGTAAAAGATTTGGAATAGATTCCTGTTATGAGTGAATTTCCAGATGTATTTCCTCAGGAGTTACTTGGGTTACCACCAGATAGAGAGATAGAATTCAGTATTGAGTTGCTATCTAGCACAGATCCGATTTCTATTCCTCCATATCGAATGGCACCAGTAGAATTGAGAGAGTTAAAGACCCAGTTACAAAATTTGCTTGACAAGGGATTCATCAGACCTAGTAGTTCACTATGGGATGCACTTGTACTCTTTGTGAAGAAGAAGGATGGTTTCATGAGATTGTACATAGATTACAGACAGCTCAACAAGGAAACTATCAAGATATCCTTTGCCAAGGATAGATGATTTATTTAATCAGCTGCAGGGTGCAAGTCATTTCTCTAAGATAGACTTGAGATCAGGGTACCATCAGTTGAGGATTCAGAATGAGGATGTGTTAAAGACAGCTTTTCGGATGATATATGGTCATTATGAGTTTCTAGTATTACCATTCAGATTGACCAATGCACTAACTGCATTTATGGACTTGATGAATCGGGTGTTCAAGCTATTTTTGGACAAGTTTGTCATTGTGTTCATTGATGATATTCTTGTGTATTCTAAGAGTGAAGAGGAGCATAGAGAACATCTTAGGATTGTGTTGCAGACTTTGATAGAGCATCAGCTGTTTGCTAAATTTTCAAAGTGTGAGTTTTGGCTTGAGAGTGTGGATTTTCTAGGACACATAGTGAGCAAGGATGGGCTTTAAATTGATCCTAGGAAGGTGGATGTAGTTATGAATTGGCCTAGAACCACAAATGTTTCAGAAGTAAGGAGTTTCTTGGGTTTGGCAGGTTACTACCGAAGATTTGTTCAAGACTTCTCCAAGATTGAAGGGAAGCAAGTGAAATTTCTATGGACAGATGCATGTGATAAGAGTTTCCAGAAGTTAAAGGTTTGTCTCACCATGGCACCTATCTTAGCTTTGCCATCGGGTGAAGGAAGGTATGCAGTGTATTGTGATGCATCGAGAGTAGGACTAGATTGTGTGCTTATACATCATAGTAAAGTGATAGCTTATGCTTCTAGGTAGTTGAGGAAACATGAGGTAAATTATCCAACGCATGATCTTGAGATGGTTGCGGTTGTGTTTGCTTTGAAGATATAAAGACATTATATGTATGAAGAGGAGTGTGAGATCTTCACAGATCATAAGAGTTTGAAATACATATTTCAGCAAAAAGATGGGTTGAATTGCTTAAAGATTATGATTGTGAAATTTTATATCATCCAGGAAAAGCCAATGTTGTGGCGGATGCTTTGAGCAGGAAGTCTTTAGGAAGCTTAGCTCATGTCCAAGTGAGCAGAAGAGCATTAGTGAGAGAAATGCAGGAATTGTATGATTCAGGAATCAGTTTGGATTTGTCATATTCAGGAGTGCTTTTAGCTTATTTCCAGGTTAATCCAGTTCTCATTGAGCAGATTAGAGAAGCTCAAGACAAAGATCCTTAGTTGGTGAAGCTAAAGAACGGTGTGGGATCGGAAAAGGCTCCAGGATTTGTTGTGACTGATGGCGTGCTGAAGCTCGGTAGAAGGCTGTGTGTTCTAGTAGTTGATGGTTTGAGGGATATGATTCTTAAGGAAGCATATCATGCTAAGTATAATATGCATCCAAGTGCAACGAAGATGTACCATAACATTAAGGATTCCTATTGGTGGAGTGGAATGAAAAAGGATGTGGCTGAATTTGTGGCAAGGTGTTTGACTTGCCAACAAGTGAAATTTGAGCATCAAAAACCTTCGGGTCTACTGCAGTAGTTGCCTTTGCCAGAATGGAAATGGGAGAGGATAACCATGGATTTTGTTGTAGGGTTGCCAAGGACTTCTAGTGGTCATGACTCAATATGGGTAATTGTGGACAGATTGACAAAGTCGGCTCATTTTCTGCCAGTCAAGACAACTTTCACAGCTTTTCAATATGCACAGATTTATATTGATGAGATAGTAAAACTTCATGGAATACCAGTTTCCATCATATCCATTAGAGGTACTTAATTCACTTTGAGGTTTTGGTAGAAATTGCAAGAGTCTTTGGGTACTTGACCTGATTTCAGCATAGCTTTTCATTCGCAAACAGATGGGGAGTTCGAGAGAACTATCCAAACTCAAGAAGACATGCTAAGGATGTGTATTCTGGATTTTGGAGGAAATTGGGATAAGCACTTGCCATTGATAGAATTTGCCTACAACAACAGTTATCACTCAACTATTCATATGTCTCCCTACGAAGCTTTGTATGGTAAGAGGTGTAGATCTCCTTTGTATTGGAATGAAGTGGGAGAGAAGCATATAGAAGGGCCTGAATTGATTCAGTATACAGCAAAGAAGATTCCACTTATAAGGAAAAGATTGAAGACAACCTTCAGCCGGCAAAAGAGTTATGCAAACCCAAGGAGGAAAGATCTTCAGTTTGTGGTTGAAGACTTAGTGTTTTTAAAGGTCTCACCCATGAAAGGAATCTTAAGGTTTGGCAAGAAAGGAAAGTTATCTCCAAGGTATATTGGACCCTTTGAGATTTTGGATATAGTTGGAGAGGTTTCATATAGGTTAGCCTTAACACCGAATTTAAACAATGTGCATCCAATCTTTCATGTGTCAATGCTTCAAAAGTATGTGGCAAATTCTTCTCATGTGTTACAAGCTCAAGCAGTAGATCTTCAGCAACACTTGACTTATGAAGAGGTTCCTGTGGCAATTGTTCATAAATTGGTCAAGAAACTAAAGAACAAAGAGATAGAAATGGTTAAGGTCTTATGGAAGAACCAAGTGATGGAAGAGTGCACTTGGGAGATTGAGCAAGTTATGCGAGCTAGATATCCCCACCTGTTTTTAGATTAAGTGAATTCTGACTTCGAGGACGAATTTATTTAAGGGGGGAAGAATATAATACCTGTGTAAATTTTTTTTATTATTATTTATTTTATTTTTATTAATGTTTTGTTGTGATTAGATTAATAATTTGAAAATCTTAGAATTTGTGTTTGGGTAAGATTTTGTGAGTCAGTGTTATGATTTCACAGAATATGTGGATAAGTGTGAATGTATAAGTTTTAGATTTATATTTTATTTTTACCTTAAGTTTGATTGGCAATAAGTTTGTGATATGTTGTTATTTGTTTTGATATGTTAGTGGCTGAGCGAGTCAAGTATTAGCATGATTAATATTTCTTTATGTGTTTTATAGACAGTTGTAGAATTGAGGAGATTGGAAATTGTAGCTTATTTGCTAGAAGGTTTAGTGCGAGTTGGCAAGGAGGATTTCCAGTTCAGCAGAATAGGTAGTGCGAGTTAGCGAGGAGAGTTTCCCAGTTCGGCAAAGCAGGTAGTGCGAGTTAGCTTCTCGATTCCAAGGTGGATAGAGATTGAGCGAGTTGGAAGGTTAATCTTGAAGTGTAGTATCAGATGTTTAGTTTAAGTGTTAGCAATAAGCGAGTAAGTTGGAGTTCTCTAGCTCAAATCGAGCGAGGTAAGTGGGAATTCAGCGAACAGGCCTTTGCCGAGGTGGTATTTGGTGAAGTGGGAATTCAGTGAAGTGGGAATTCAACGAAGAGGCCTTTGCCGAAGTGGCATTTGGCGAAGTGGGAATTCAGCGAAGAGGCCTTTGCCGAGGTGGCATTTGGCGAAGTGGGAATTCAGCGAAGAGGCCTTTGCCGATGTGGCATTTGGCGAAGTGGGAATTCAATGGAGTAGCCTTTACGAAGTGGGTCTTGCGAAGTGGGATTTGCGAAGTGAAGAAGTGGCGAAGTGGGATTTAGCGAGGCAATGGCTTATTTAATGGAGAGGCAGTAGCCCTTTTCTTTTCACGATAATTTCTCCATTTTCTTCCTTCTTCTCCATTTCTTCTCCAATCTCTCTCAAATCTGTGCCATTTATTTTCTAGTGCATTAATACTCAGACTTAATGCATTAAACCATTATATTATTCTCGTTAAAAGGCTTCAACCATCATTTCAAGTCAAGATTTTTTAAGGACGCATTTTTTTTTTTTTTGGAAATAAGGTGATTTTCTCTGAACTCCATTTTCTTTTTCTTATAGATTAAGATTTTTGGTAGTTAGAATAATTATTATGAGTTAAATAGAACCTTTTATGAGCATTTAAGGCTATTAATTACGGTTGATGGGGAAGATATAGAAATTTATGAATCTGATGAATAGTGATATGAATAGTGACCACATTCAAAATTTCAAATCTTCTTAAGAGATAAATTAAATTGATGATTAGGAAACAATAATAGAGACTATAAGATGGTTAAAATTTGATGGAACCATAATATGTATTATTAATTGAGGAAACCCTAATTTATAAAATTTGGAAAAATTGTTAGGTTCTGTCTTTTCAAGGAATTTAAGAAGGCTAGTCAATTAAGCAAGTGTTGACCGGATTTAGTGGATAGTATTGCAGTGAGGTAAGTTATGAATTTCATAAATGTGTATTACTTCTTACAAGATGAATTGCTATATATATATATGTTCACTGTGTTGTCTCATTATAAACTTTGATGACTTGTTTTATGTAATCATTAATATATGATAATGACTTGGTTGTTTTTCTTGGACCAAGATCATAATCAAGCCTTTCCTATAAATGCTAAATGGTCTCTTGACCATATTCAGAATTGTTGAGAATGTTTTTTTTTTTTTGGAACCCTAAGATACTTATGTATAGAACGTTTTTCCCAATGAGAGTAAATTCATTGGTCCAATGTGCGCAGAGAGAACCTGGCTGATAGGATATAGTATCAGTGTTCCATCTAGAGGGGATCACGAGCTCTAGACATATGCCTGCACAAGCATATGTGCCACGTTAAGGTAGCAAGACTACAGATACATATATTAATGATATCAGTTCTATCATATATGAGATTTGATAAATTTGTGGGCATTTTACCGTTCTAAATGAGAACGACAATTTGATTATGATATGATTTGGCAGTGCTAATTATTATAAGTACACATGATCTTTCCAAGTAAAAGCTTGGGATTCTCTCATACCCAAGTATATATGTATATGTATATGTTCATGTTCTCGATTTGATATTCAAATTTCTTGATTAACCTAAAGCATTGTGTTGTTCATATCTTATTGAGTTGAAGGCTCATCCCTCTTCTGTGATTTCAGGTGCTAGTGTATCTCAAGAAAGAGCTAATCCAGAAGATAGAGCTTTTTGACTTATTCTTCCCAAGAAGCTTGGATGTAATTATTTTGGATATTACATTGTTATATGTATTTATGATCATGTCTGTTGAGGTACATTCTCTTAGAGCTCCGTAGTTAGATATGAGATGTTTTGATTTTATAGCCATGGATGGCATTTGTAGACTCTCACTTATTCCATATTGATGTTAGATTTATCTTTTGATCGGTAGGAAACAAGTACAGATGTTATGTTATAAATAATGATTTATAAGATGTAATGTTTTGCATTGGGTAGAATGTATGTTATTATGATTGAGACAAAGTTCAGGGTTCTACGGGTTTATGGTGGCCTTATGCCTACCCTTGCCCTAAGACCGTTGCACCGGTGGTGTCGGAGTGTGATAGTATGTCATCAATGAACACAATGAAAAACTTGTCCAAATAAGGCGAAAACACCTGATTCATCAAATCCACAAATGCAGCAGGGGCATTGGTTAGTCCAAATGGTAACACCAAAAACTCATAATGACCGTATCGGGTCTAAAATGTAATCTTCGGCACATCCTATTTTTGGATTCTCAACTGATGATATTCCGATCTAAGGTTAATCTTAGAGAAGTAACAAGCACTTTGCAACTGTTCAAATAGGTCATCTACCTGAGTTAACGAATATTTATTCTTGATGGTCACTTTATTTAACTGTCGATAGTCAATGCACATTCGAAGTGATCCATCTTTCTTTTTCACAAATAATACTGGTGCATCACACGGTGAACTACTCTGACGAATAAACCCTTTATCTAACAGTTCTTACAACTGCACTTTTAATTTTTTCAATCATGAAGGATCCATCCGATAAAAGGATATTGATATAGGATCTGTGCCTGGATAAACATCTATCTCAACCTCTATCTCCCTTTCTGGCGGTAACCCAGGAAAATCCTAAAGAAAAACATCAGGGAACTCTTTAACAATTGAGATTTGATCTATCCTTTTAGAAATTGTACTGGTATCCACCACACTCGCCAAATATGCCATACAACCCTTCCGTAGAAGTTGTGGTTCTCTAATGACTGATATTAATTTAGTTCGGGTATCACATCTATCACCCTAATACACAAATTTATCTTGCTCTTCTAGCTGAAATTCAATCTTCTTTTCATAACAATCAATAACTGCTTGATGAGTCGTTAACTAATCCATACCCAATATCACATCAAGTTCAAGCACCGATAATTTTACAAGGTCTACCAATAATTTCCTACCTTCGATCTCAACTTCACATCCCCTATACACATATTGCACATCTACACTCTCACCCATAGGAATGGTTATTTCTAAGGGTTATGCATTAATTGTTTCTCTTTACCCTGTTTATTAGTAAAGCACTGTGAAATAAATGAATGTGTAGCACTATAGTCAAATAATACTTGTGATGGCATATGTTGAATAGAAACTATACTTATCACCATAGTGTTTTACTTTTGTGCTACTTGTGGATTCACTGCAAACACCCTGCCTTGACCTCGTCTTACTGGAGGCTGATTAGTACTCTGACTCTGACCTTGCCCTCTGCCTCTACCTTCTGATTCTCTGCTCTTATTTCGACCCATCTGTACTATAGGTTGAGAAGTAATAGTGGTAGCTAGTTTGTCGCCCCACATATGGAAATTTCTAATGAAATTACCCTATTGGACACATTTCAAACAGGCACCCATCTATAATATACACTCTCCACTATATCTCCTGCCAATGGTAGCACATGTCGGAAGATTTGATACTAGCGGTGTCGATCTCATAGTACCACCAGAATATCCAGATGTAGTAGACTTAGCAGTGTTTCTATTTTGTCCAGTCACTGTCCCCCAGTAGGTTAACTCTGACTAGTTCTAGCTCTTACTTCTGGTGGTCTAGACTGAGAACTGCCTTATCCCTTTTTTTGTTGTCTGTCCATTCTACTTTTCCTTCACTGTTCTCCTTTTTCTCTTTCTTCTTTATATCTTTTCTCAATTTGTATTGCCTTATCAATTAATTTCTTCTGTGAAGCAAATTACATAGCTACTAGGGCACTATGTAGTGAAGTATGTAGTCCCCGTCGAAATCTATCAATCAATTCTTCCTTAGTGGGTGTAAATTTAGTGGCATATTTACTTAACCGTATGAACTCATCAGCATACTCTAAGACACTTATATTCCTTTGTCTCAGTTGCTCAAACTGAATAAATCTACTGCTTCATACCCCTTATATTAAAAACTCATCCATTATTGCCCTTCGAAACTATTCCCATGTTGGAGGTGCATCACTATACAATTGATTCTCAACATGAGTAATAAACCATCTCCATGCATTTTCTTTCAGCAATAAACCCACCAGCTCTATAGCCCTAGCATCTTAACAGGGAAATCTACTAATACCTTTATCCACCTGTTGTAGAAATTCACTAGGGTCTTCTATAGACTTCCCTTTAAATTCTGGTAATCCCAATTTCAAAAAATTAAACATTGTATCACCTTCTTCATCAATAGCCCATCGCCTCTCCAATCTAGCTACTAGTTCCATCGGTGCAATTACAGGTTGAACAGGTGGAGGTACTGCTGTAGGTGGAGGAATTGGTGCTGATGGGGGTTCTTATCTTGCCTTTCTCAACTCTTCATTTTCCCTTCTTAGGGCTTGAAATTCTCTCAATAATGCTTCTACATTTCCTTCCCCTAGTGGTTCTGCTATTCTTGGTTCCTGTACTCGTCTTCATATTTGAGGTGGTTCCCCTACTTTTTCTCGCACCAAAGACTCATTAAAAGCTATTTCAAGTTCCTCCCTAGGCATCTCTACTCTATCCCTACCCCTACCCCTACAACGAGGTCTGCCATGGGATCTAACTCTAGGCATCATCTTTGATCACTATAAGAAAAAAATAAGAAAATTATCACATAACGGATAATGCAGAATAAACATATATATAACGAATACCGCAAATGACGAAATGGAAATCCTATGCTCCAGGATTTTACCTATATCCTAATAGTATATGCTTATCTAATATACTTATAAACCTAAGCTCTGATACGACCTTTGTCATATCCCAAAAATAGAACATGACGGTCCTAGGCTGTGAGACCTGCCTACACAACCAATACCCGTAAAACCCCTATTATAAACTTATTAACCACCTATTTTCATATTCTATCCCCATCTCAATTTTAACACATATTTCTCATATTTCAAACCATCATCGAATATTTAATTATATAATTCATATTATGCTAATTAATTAATTTACATTATTTATCTACATATTATACACATAATCTATAAACTAATATAGTTTAACCATGGAGCTACTATAAGATTACAAAAGAAATAATGTTTAGAATAATTACATAGCAAAAGAAACTAGGTTCCTCTGAAGAAATAGGAAGTCTCAAGAATCATTATTGACTACTCATGATCTAAAAATATTAAATAACAAGGGAGTGAGTATTACTACTCAGTGAGTTATAAACACATCATTATGCATAAAAGGATTAGGTAGGATACAAATAATCCATCAAATGTTTACATAAGGTAAAATAAAAAATAAAAAAATAAAAAATAAAAGTGGGAAATATACATTTGATGAAAATAAGGTCACATAAGTAGAAGATTAGGCATAATGAGAAAGAAACAGAACATAACAGATAAAGGGCCTCGTACTCGTGAAATCTCATTAGGTACTTTATTAGTAGCTTAAATTCGTATAAAGGTATAAGGTTGATCATACCTTATGGTTAGGACTTAATCTTTCCTAACCAGGGTTATAAAATAGTTAATGTGCATATAGCCGATGATTTTCATCCACTACCTCATCAGAAGGTAGTTCTGTCGTATCATAGGATATTCGATTAATATATGTTATGGATATAATCAAGTTCCAATGCGAAGTCAATACAATGAGAAGAATCCTGGTAATCAAATAAATTATTCAATATACAATTGGTTAATTATAAGGTATATATATCAATGAAACTATAACAATCAATAAGGGAATTTCACATAAAATAGATTCATTACTCAATTTTTAGGTTGAGTTGTAGTATCATTTATATCAAGAATTAAAATGGTGTCAATATTTAAATGAAACATTTGGTGGATTGTAGTTTGGATTCTTTAAGGCATTTAATTAAACACCTTGTAGGCATTTATTGAACAAGAATAAAATAGGGTTTTAGGGCAATGCTCTATGAGCCCATTTGTTCAATCAACAATTACACAACTCTAACAAGATATTCAAGTATCAAGTATATAAAAATATCAATTGAAATAAGCAAAATGTAGGCAACTAACCAACAAAAATTCAAGGAGGGGAATGGGGATGGCCATTCGGCCAAGGTAGGGAAAAATAGAGGAAGGGTTTTAAAATTCAAACAAGGGTTCCAATAAGCATAAAAATGTATTTAACTCATCTAGTAGTTTAGTTATATCAAAATCACTTTAGAACTTCAATTCCTCACATTAGGTAAAATTATTCTTCTCCACCATCACCATCATCTTTTCCTTTTTTTTTGGTTTTACAATACATATTTAAATATGGAGAATTATAATCTAAGCTTAGTTTAAAATTTAACACTTCTAATTCAAAATTTAAATTTTGACATAATCACCATATCAAGCTCTAAATACCCCCATAACCTAATATATGCTTCTATTTATTCAATTAATCACTTATAATCATCATACTAATCTTTTTAAATAAATAAAAAAGGTTGAATTTATTACCTCAAATATTTCAATTTTCTAATTAGGCTCTTCTTGGAAACTTTTGATTTTTTTCTTGAGTTTTGATGGAAGTTTTTAGTGTTTAGGGTGTATTTAGGTGTTAATTTAGAGGTAGGATTAATTAGTTTGAAATTTGGATGGAGTTTAATAGTTGAATTTTTTTTTTTTTAGAAGTGAAGAAAAATGGAGATGAAGAAGGAAATGGGACTTTGGCCATGTAAGAGAAGAAGAAGAGGAAGTGGGTCATTTTTAGAATAGTGTAGAATATATGAGATATTTTTAAATTTTTAATATTTATGAATTAGCCCCTCATCTTTCATTATTTATAATTTGATCCAAAAGTTTTAATATTTATACTTTGACCCCAAAAGTCATTTTAGGTACTACTAATTTCCATAATTTATTTTTCATATAAATTTTAGGTCTCATAATTAATTTGGTGAAATTATGTATTTAGTTATATAATTTAGATATTAAAATATTATTTTACCTTAAATTATCTATTTGAATATTAAATTATTATTTTATGCCTAATTGACTAATTAAGAATTATAAAATTAACTATATGAATTATAGAGTCCTACACATAATTATGAAAAAATTTGAGATATTACAAATTTCTTATCAATATGATCGCAAGTACCTAATCCTAATACTCAGATTATGTTGTTATTAATTATATAAGCACAACATATCATCAAATATTTCTTTTATAACTTAATCATATTATATATCACCTTAAATGAAATTTTTTTTTCATTATTTAAAAAATGCTTTTTTTTTCTAAGCTAAAATTGATACATAATATTACACTAATTGAACCAAACATCAATTGGGAATTGCAATGATAGGATTACTTTCCACAGTTCCACCTGTATGAGTATTGGCACAAACAGTAAGAGAAACCCAATTAATTTGATTAACCACACACAAAATACTTATTCCATGTTATATTATTGTGTCACATACTACAAACAACCTTTAATGCCATTGCATTTTGACATCTATATTAATATATCATCTCTCTCTTTTTCACTCTATTACAAATATGTTGTACCATTAACATAATTAAATATATTTGGCGGGTGAAAATTAAGCATCCTTCACCTCAGCCACACCAATTACACAATATTAAAACTTCAAGGGGATTAAAAAACAGAAAACTAAAAAAAATAAAAATAAAAATTTAAACTTGCTAGAGGTTACCAACAACTGTTATTTGCAGATGCCCTCTGCACTGAACTTGTTATAAGTTCAGCCACAAACTGATAAAATGAGGGCCATTTTTAAAAAGACTCCCCCATCATCATCTATCACACCATATATATACTACTACATACACTTAACACTTTGTCATATGATAACAGATGACTAGTTAAAAAAGGATAATTTTGGTTAGTTTTAAAGTTTTAGGATTTGAAGTTTAGGGTTGAGAAAATTAGAATTGGCCTCCAGTGTAGGTTAGGCCAAAAGCCCAATTAGAGGGAGCCACATTATTGGAAATGACAGTGTGTGCATCACTTGTAGTGACCTTAAAAGAGAGGGATTGACCATTTAGGTAAGAGTTACTTTGCCAGTTTTGGCCCCAATTCCTTGACATAGCCTGCCAATTGGTTTTAGAGCCTTTTATAGATACAGCAACTATATCACCAGCTCCACCCACATTGGTTATCAGGACAAGATTAAAGTACGAGTGCCCATTAATTGTGAATCTAATTCCACCTGTCTTCCTGCAAGGAACCCTGTATAATCAACCACAACGTCAAAATTACATATAGTACATTGGAATTATTATTATTTTTAATTCATTTATTTAATTAAAATGAAAATTAATAATTTTAATTAAAAATATTGTTTTTATTTAATTATTTAATTTATTTTGCTTTTATATTTAATTATAAATTACAATAAATAAAATTTATTTTCATCTATTAAAAATTACTTTTTGTATGTTTAATTCAAATAATTATTTTTTGTATATTTAATCAACATAATTATTTCTTGTATATATCTAATTAAAATTAAAAAGAACCTTTTATATATATAAAAATAAGAGAAAAAATAAAAAAAACAAATTATTTTAAATTTAATTAAATATAGTCAAAAGATTATTTTAACTTTAAATAAAAATACTCAAAAAATAATTATTCTAATTAAATATATAAAAAGCAATTGTTTTAATTGAATTTACAAAAAATAATTTTCAATAAATGAAATTAATTTTATTTATTTTAATTTTAAATTATATATAAAATAAAAAATATATATAAATATTTCATATAAAAATATTCATATATATTATTTATTTTAATTAAATTTAAAAGTTAGAAACGTAAATATTAATTATATTAAATTTTATGGATTAAAATTTAATTTATTAAAAAATAAAAATTTGAACGATGAAGAAGTATGGCAATTTAGACAATAAAAAAGTAAAAGAAAATAAACGAAATGGCTAAAGTATCTAATCAAATCAAAATATATATAGTAACTAGTTAATTTAAAAATATATATATATATATATATAAATGTAAATATTAATTAGATTAAATTTTAAAAATTAAAAACTAATTTACCCTATTTAATTTAAAGGTGAAATTGAAATGGGGGAAAAATCATACCTTCTATATTGAACAGGGACAATTCCAGCTCTGTACTGAGCAATGCGTTGGAAAACGGGCTGAGAGAGATCAAAGTGCTGGAGGGGAGGGTTACACCAGCCTCCGTTGTTATTAGGCAACGCATAGTTTGGTGGACAAAAATTTGTCGCAGTAACTATAATTGACCCACCTAAACACCATTTATTTTCATTTACACATTTGATCTCAAAACAGGCTCCACAGCTCAATCCACTATTGAAAAGAGCAGTACTCAATGCAGCTGTGTTTGTTCCATAACCCTGACTATATAGATTCCCATACCCACAAGCCCCACCTGTAATTAAAAACAACAAAATAAGGACCCAATTAACAACAAAACTGACATGGAGAAGTTTCTAGGGTCATAAGTTCTCGAATTTCAGCCCTAGTTAGAGCCAAATAATTAACAAAATATATATACATTTATGGTTTTTTCTTACCCATTGTCCCAGATGCATCACTTCCTCCATAGAAGGTAGCATGAGCATTAGTCCACCCAGTTCCATCGCCTTTAATTGTCCTTAAAATTGTGATAAAGGCTACAATAATGATGTATGTGGATCCAAGCACTTCCATTTCTTGCTAACTTAACAAATAAAAGAAACTCTTTTTACCATATAATATATAATAAAAATATTAATATATAACTCAAAAATAAAAAAATATAAGTAAGGAGTTTATGAATTGGAACTTACAATGGCTTAAGATACTAGAGGTAGTAGAGAAAGAATTGTGATAAGGAAAGTTTAGGAATTGAGTTGTTTATATAGATGGGAATGCAGAGGTAGATGATTAAAAAAATTAATAGTAGAAAATGGCCAAAATAATTAAAAAAAAAAATAGAAAATTGGAAGAATCTTAACAATTAACTGAAACTGAATAATTAAAAATATGAACTATATTAGAGAGATAGAGTGCTAGTAATGCAGTCTTTTCAAAGCCTGAGATACCTTGGGAATGCTCTATCATAAAGATTAAAAAAATTGTCCATTAGCGTTTTAACACTGGTGAGATTTATCAGTAGATTATTATAAGTTATACTCTGTAGGAGGAAACTAAATTGGATAGTTGTAATTTATGTTGAATTTTTTTTTAATCACAGTATTTTCATTTCAATCATACAATTGATACTTCAAAATTTATAATTATTTTTTTAATATATATATATTTTATAAATTAATTATAAAATTTTATCATAAAATATAAATATATATTATCATTTAAACTACGTCTGCTGGAATGTTTTCATTAATGTTTCAGACTGACGTTGAATTTTGGTGGCACATGCAAAGCATCCGGCCACTAGGCTAAGGAATATAGCATTTAATTAATTAAAATAAGAATAAAGTGAGTGGAGGACAAAATTGAAGTGATAATATTTATAAATTGCTAGCGTCTAATATTATTTTATGTGACGGTTTATAGTTACAAGTGATTTTAACTGAATAGATGACTCATCACCAATTCTAATTAATTAGATTCTATAGCCAAGAGGAAGAAGTTGAAATTCCAATAGTTAATTAATTATCTTAAACCAAACTCATGTCCGATGCTGCTTGTCCTGTGATAGAATAGAATCCTTTTGCAAATTTATCAAATTGGCTGCATCCATTTGTCCTCATTTTTCTTAATGAACAACTACTATATATAATATTTTCGTTAGATTGAAGCCAAATTATAGTATGAATATTTTTCTTATCTATAACTTTTTATTAAATATAAATAGTCTAATTTTATTAAGATTAAATGACGCCCATCAATTTGACATTATTGTTCGAGCAATTATTAAAAATAAAAATATTATTTTAAAATAATAACATGAAAACTTAAAAATTTATTTTTTTTACATTAAATTTCATATGTTCTAATCATATAAATTTTAAAATTCAATCTCAAAATTATTTTTTAATAATATCTAAAATAAAAATTTTTTGAAAAGCAACTTAAATAGCAATGTCAAATAAATTATAAGTCAAAATTTTTAATTTAAAATTTGCACTGCATATAGTAAATGATTAAATTTTTAAATATTTTTATAATTTAAAAATTATATTACATAATAAATATTTTAATTTTCTTTTTGATGTGCTTCAATTTAATTGTCTCATTTTATAATTCAAATTATATTTTATCTTAACATTACAATAATACTTTTATTAAAAAATGTGTTAGAAAATGTAATGTAGAGATGTAGTAAATTAAAAATTAAAATTAAAATTAATTAAGAGATATAAAATATGAAAAAATTAAGAAGATAGAAGGATATTAAAGTAATAAATAATTTAGAAATGTTAAAATAGATTAAAAAAAATTAATACTCATTCATTTTATAATTAAAAAGTTAATAATGGAGGGAATATCATTTATTTTACTCAATACTTAAATTTTTAACCCTTAATTTTTAATTTTGCCAAATATCATCCTAATCTTTCTTGTTAAAGTTACTTTATTTACCAGTTAAACCTCATTAATCAAATTAAAATATAGCGCATTTAAATAGGTATAACAAAACTTCTATAATTTAATACTCGATAAATTAATAATCTCTATTATATAATAATTTTTTACAGTCTCGATTTGAGGTCTCGATTTGAGCTAATAGGTTAAATTCATAATTTTGATAAATTAATAAGATAATACTTTTTAAAAATTATTATACATTTATATGATCTCATTTATATTATAAATTAATAATTTGTCAACATTATATATATAATAAATTATGATATAAATTTTATTAAAATATAATTTTAAATATTATTTAAAATCTAAATAATTATACTCGCTTGTTTTTTATTTTTTACTTTATTTAATGCATATTCAAATTCATTTACATTACATTTGGATGTACAAATTTAAATTTAAAATTTTGATTTCAAATATCATATTTTAAATTTATGTAAATTTATAAATCTCTTTTTTGGATAGTGTAAAAAATTTTAAATTTAAAAAAAAATAAAAATTTTAAATTAAAAGTGAATATAATATATTTGAAATAATTAGATAAAAAAGAGTATTTGAAATATTTAATTTTTAAGTGTTAGATTTCACTATATATTTAAATCAAATCCAAATTCATTTAATTTTAATTACCCAAACAAGAGATTTAGCTCAAATCTAAATCCGTGATTCAAATTCTTATCATTCAAACAGACTATTAGTTCATATTTATATTTTTTTTATTTTAATTAGTTTATATTTAATTGATCACATATTTTTTGTTTTATTTTTAATTCATATTGAATTGATAATAATATTGATAAAATATAAAAAATTTTAGTTAAAATTTATATTTATTAAATTGTAAATAACATCTTTAAATTAATAAATTATCAATAATATTTACTGTATATCAATATATATTGGAGGAAAGACAAAGGAAACAAATTAAGTTGCAAGGAATTTTAACTCAAATCATCCTTATCAAGTTACTTGATCTGTAAGTTGCTTTTTTAATAATAGAATTCGGTATTTAAAGTTAAAATATTTTTTAAGTTTTAATTGTTTAGTAATAATCATTTTAAAAATATCAATTAAATTAAAAATTATATAAAATAATAATTTAAAATTTTTAATGAAAAATTTATACAAAATACACTGAGTTATAATTAGCTTTTAAATAAGCTTAATAGATGATTTTACACTATTTTTGTGTTTCTTTATTTTATTTTATTTTTTGTTAATTTTATCCTAATTTTGAAATTTAGTTGTAATTTTACTTTAAATTATAATTGTTACAAAAATTTATTAATTAATGGAAAAATAAATAAATTATTCTTGAACTTATTATATTATATATTATAAATTTAATTTTAAAAGCTAATTAAATTTTTTAACTTTGTAAATTTGATTAATTAATTATTTAATTTAATTAGTATAATTTATTAAATTCACAAAATTATCATAAAAAATAAATACATAATAACAAATAAATTATTTTAATAAAAATCATTTTCGCTAAGCCAATTTATTTGCCTTTTAAAATTATTACAAAGTTAATAATTACAAGGGTCTTCTTTAGCCACCATATAGGTCATCTAAATATATTGAATATGAACAAAACCTAAAAAGAAAAACAACAAATTATAAAAAAGATGGATGTAGCTAGATTTTGTTGAAGAACGGTAATTAAAAAAATATTTATCTGTAGATAGATTGAGTTAAAAAATTTTATAAAAAAATTCTGAATATTTAAATAAATTAAGTTAATTTCTTTTATAAAAGTTTGTTGTTGATGAATCTTTCAAGCAACACAAATCATGATAGAGATAATAAAAGAAAATTTATTATTAAAGATGGAGAAATAATGAAAGGTGAAGAGAAAACTTAAAATAAATAAAATAAAAAATAAAAAAAAAATCTCATAAAAAGAAAAAATAAAGCATAAAAATAAAGAAAATAATAAATATGACGACAACAACCACAAATCTGAGACTCAAATTTAAACAGAAACAAAAGAGAGAATTTTTATTAAAAAATAAAAATCTGTATAAAGGTGATATATTAAAATAACAATATCTTATATGTTGAAATCATACCTTCTTGCTGTTGTCATCAATACTTATAGCATTTAGTAAATATATTATTTATCACTTAATTTTTCAGTTTAACTATACACTACAAGTCACCAGTTTCCCAAATCAGTTCACCAATCTAGTACAGACTATTAATTGAACTAATAAATAATAATAGTGTAATACTAAAATACCTATTCTATAAAAGACTAGTTCCATCGTGGCGTCCAACTTTAAAATTATTTAAAATAATCACTTGAAAAAATAATCTAAATTTTATTTAATGGATAAATTAAAAAATTTATTATCATGTCTTAAATATTGATTTTAATCAATTAGTATATAAAAATATAACATTTGTAAAAATAATAATATAAATTTGTAATATATGTTTTAACATTTACACGAATAATGAATTTTCTTTAAAATTTATAAAGAAAATTATTATCCACAATATTTAAAATTTTAAAATTTTCTTCTAAAACATAAATAATAAAATTTGTCTCAATTACTTTAAACTTATAAATATTTTATACCAACTAATTATAATAAAGCACATTAAAATAAATAATTATTGTAAATATTTGCATGAGATTTATTCAAGAAAAATGTAAAATACTCTTAATAAATTTTATCTAAAAATATATTATATATTTATATATACACATGTCTTTATTCTTATCACATATTTAATTAGGAACATAACAATCCTAAAATATAAAATCAGTCTATATTATCAATACCCATAAAACTCTATTATATTATCATAATTAATTCTTGCATTTTCATTTTCCAACAACACAATATCATTCACATAATTTTCAAATTCCTAACCCATCATTTAATAATATCCATCACATAATAAACATAATACATTAGTTTAGTTGTATTAAGTATTAATTACATATTTACTCATATTCTTTCTATTTTTTAGTACTATATACATCATGGAATATCTAAATGGCAAAATAAATTGTATTGGATACATGAGATTTTATATGGCAAAAAGATTGGTTCCAATAGCTAAAGGAGGAAACTTTTGGAATCATTACTAATATCACTCTGAATTTGAAAAATATTAACAACTAAAGAATGAATAAAATTACTTAATAAGTTATAAATATATCATTATACATGTATAAGGTATATGAATATGGATTAGCCCACCAAATAATCAAATCAAAGGATACAACAATGAAAAATAACCAATATAGTAAGTCATTTATAGGTATGATATAAAAGGTATCATTCATAGTAGATATAACATCAATGCATTGAGAATAAAGAATAGTTCATAATCATCAAGTATGATAGAATTAATGGCCTGTAAACATATCAGTAATAAGTTACAATCTGATAGCATAAATAGTAATAATAACATAAGGTTGATCAGACATTATGGTTAGGATATTAATCCCTTCTTAGTAAGGGACTAATATAATATTTATTATACATAATACCGATAGTATTCACTCATTACCTTATTAATAGGTAGTTATATCATAATATCACATAATTGGCTTATAAGAATCAAGAATGAAATTAAATAAACAATAATGATAACGTACAATAATCAACAATGTACCAATATTTCAAGAACAATAATTATGAAAAAATATCCCAAGGTATTTCAGCAAATGCTAGGTTGGGTGTCAATGATGTCGTTGCAGCAAGTTCTTTTAGTTATTTTGTCGAATACTTGGTGGGTATGAAGTTTGGTTCATTGAGACGTTTCATCGAATATTTAGTGTGTAAAATATAATCAATAAAGTAATGACATTTTAAGGTAGGAACAATTTAAACAAATCAGCAATCCAATAAAACACAATACAAATAAAAACATTGGGTAACAATTTCAATAAAAAATCAAGGAGATGGTGCATAACCAAGTTTCAGTCAAACAAAAATAAACAAGGAAATGGACTTTTGGCCATTCGGCCAAGTAAAAAGAAAATATGGGGAGGTTTTCATAATTAGAAAATTGGTTATTTTCATGTATAATAATATATTTATAACTCCCATTAATTGTTTGATTAACCAAAAACTTTATGTAAGCTCTAATTTTCAAAGTAAGCAAAATTCATTTTCATCATGTTTTCCATCCTCTTTTTCATTTCCCTTTTGTGCTACATGATTAAATTCATATGATTTAGAATTCATTCAACATAAATAAATATGTTTTAAGTTCAAACTAAATTAAACTCATCTAACTCTAAAGTTAGGGTTAAGCATAATCTAACTCTAATAATGACTTTTTTCTTTATACATGATTATGTGTTAAATACTAAAATTTCTTATCAAAGTTTATCATATAACTCATCATAATTAAAAAGAAAGTAAAATAAATAAAAGTAACTTAAATTTGATGGAAACCTTAACTTAATATAACTTGAGAGATTATAGTTTCTCTTTAGTTTTAGGACTTATTTAGGGTTGATTTAGGTTACTTTAGATTGCATGGTATTGGTATTTTCATACAATTCAAGATTAAATTTTCTAGATATAAAATTTTAGGACTTGAATGGTCGAAAGAAATGGAGAATTTAGGGGGTGGTTCGGCCAAGAGATAAGGAAAATGATGAATCTTAATTTGAATTCTTATAAAGATATGAATATTTTGAGAATTTGTAAACTGACCCCTTAAATTTTAGGTATTTAAACATTGATCTCACATTTTTCCTATATTTATATTTTTACCTTATTTTAGTTCCAACACTAATAATTCATATTTTTTCATTATGCATTTAATTAGGCTTCTAATGTGTGTGTGTGTATATATATATATATATATATTCAACAAGATATTTTTGATTCTTGGCTAAAGTTTTAGTGATTTAACTATACATATATAACTTATATACTTAAATAAATATAATTTCCCTATTAATATATATATATTATAGAAAATTTTAGGGCGTTACAATTTTACTCTTGTATTTCTATTTTATAATCAATAAACATGGATATGAAATTTTGAATTTTTTTATTGAAATTCTTCTTTTATCACGCTAAAATTTATTTTGTCATTCTAAATATTAATAAAATAAAATCTCATTAGTTTAAACTATAAAAAATTATTATAAAAATAACAATTTCAAAATAAAAATGTTTATTTTTGAGATTATATAAAGTAATTAAGGACTTTTCCCCTTTCAAATATAAAAATATTTTTTAGTGAATATTTTTATTAGTATATACGTCCTTTTAAGAGATATTCTAAGGTGAAATTCGTTTACGATGAGACACATCACTAATTAATAGCAACATACCTTTAGGTAAAATATGAGAAAAGAAAATTTAAGAATGACGTTTTTGAGGAGAACCAATGCATAAATTTTTTTTTTTTTACTGTTTCACATGCTAATATGTTACATTAAGTAATTATTATATTAACAACTAAATTTATCTAAGTAATTAATAAAAAAATAATACCTGTACAGTTGAGAAACTGTATATAATTATATAAATAATGAGTTCAAATATAATATTATTATTTATTAATAAATAATAAAACAAAAAAATTATATATATATATATATATACACACTGTGAAACCTCTATAAATTAATATTGTAAGGATTCATAAATTCTATTTATTAAGAAAAGTATTAATTAATTGATAAATTAATAATTTATTAATTTAAAAAAGAGTATTTATAATTCAATAAATATATATTTAATCAACTAAAAATTTATTATATTTTAAATATAAATTAATTAAAATAAATAAAAAATATATAATCAATTAAATATGTATTAATTGAAATAAAACAAAAAAAAATCAATTAAACATGAACTAAATGAATTAAGAAAAAAAATGACAAATTAAATATGAATTAAATGAAGTGAAACTTAAATTTTATAGAGCCATATTCTAATAAAGTACATATCATGATCTATTATATGTATAATATTTATAAATTATTAATTTATAATATAATGAGAGCATATATTTAATTTATTAACAAACTAAATTAACCTCTTCGATTTGAAAAATTATCAAACTAAATCAAATCATTAATTTGATTTCGATTTGAATACTTTCGATTTGTCGATTTTAAATAAAAAATATTTTTTTATAAATCGTTATTATTCTATTTTAAATTTAGAAAAAAATACCGATAAAGTATTGGTAATAAAAAAATTTTAAAAATAGTTTAATATTGTATAACATAAAACTTATCTATTTCATTAATTAATACACCCAAAATTTGTATTTTTTCTTTAGAATTAGACTTTTTTTTTTATTTATTTTTAACTAATTTTCATGAATGATATTTAAAAAAAAAAATTAAATTAATATTAGGTTAAAAAAAATATGGTTCTATATAAAATAAAATCAAATATATTTAATTATAATAATAGTAAAACTATATATATATATATATAATTTTGGTTTGGTTCGGTTTAAAATTGAGAAAAAAAAAATATTCAAACCACAAATCAAATTAAATTTTTTATTTATTCTATTTTTCAAATTAAATCAAATTAAATAAATTGTAAAACTTTCAGTTGTGATTTGATTTTATTGGTATGATTCAATTTGTTTGGTTTGATCGATTTGTCTTTCACCTCCTATATATAACTTTGTAATGATTTTTTTTTAAATTATTATCATAATAATTTATTAAAATTATTAATTTAACCTATTATCTCAAGTCGAGACTATATAAAATTATTATATAATAAAAATTATTAATTTATCTAATATTAATTTACACAAATTTTACTGTATATTGATAAAAAAAATGCTTAATATACTTTTAGCAATTTACCACAACCATTATAAGAAGAATCTGATGCCCAAGTAGGCACATGGGGTGTATATATATTTATAATATGTATTTGTTTTGGCCATATATAAATGTTGGGAGTGTAGCTCTGACTTTTGACTCATCATTTGTAAGGAAAGAATCTTATTATTTTATTATTAAGTAAAGATTAAAAAGTTTAATTAGTAATTAGCACATAAATTTGACCACCTCAATTTGAGGATCTTATTTATTGGATCAAAGTGCTTTGCATGTGGCAAACCGTTGTTCTAAAAATTAATTAATCAAAAGAAATGCTAATTAATCTTTTAGTATTTCCTTTACCCTTTGCATAAAATCTTAGCTGTATCTATATGTGATGATTAAGCTTTACACTTGTGCTAATTATAAACTATGGTAATCAAACTTCGAAAAGCATAATTATCCTAAAGCAATTGATATTAATTTTTTTCAATTTTTTTTTTATCAAAGTATTTTTTAAAAATGAAAAAGTGACATCAAAATTTATATTTTTAATATCCAACACTGCAAAATAAATATTCAATCAATATTTTAACTGAATATATACTCCCATAAAGAAATATATTCTAAAAATAGCCAAATATTATATTTCTTAGAACCCATACAAAATAGAGTTTGAAAGCAAAGCTTAACAATTATCACTTGAATAACAAAATAGTTTGATGATGATATAGTTATTATCAACTTAATTAACTTCTTTCAAACATTAATTGATGTAAAATATATATAATTATAGCTGTTTCAAAAGGGCATAATTAATTTATGGGTTGAAATTTCAAATATAAAATGATTATTTCATACATTTATGAAATATAAATATCATACATACGTAAATTAGATAATTAATTATTTCATTTTTACTAATATTTTATTTTGCAGAGGAAAAAAATGGTTATAAAAATTGAAATAAACTAATGCCCACTAACTAAAGCCTGGCATATATATATATATTTTAGAAAGCCAGTTTAAGTATCAATCAGAAATTATTTTTCTTTAAGGTGAGTTTAAAAACATACTTTTATGTTCAGTTTATATGTTTATGGATAAATATAATAAGCAAAAAATTCGAGTCATGTGCATTTAATCTCAATATTTTATACCCCCCATTGCTGTTGAATTAATTAAAAAAAAAAAAAATTTGCAATTTCAATGCAGTTAAAATATTTTTTCCTATATTATAATATTAAAGTAGAGTGGATGTTTTCATTTATTCATTGTCAGAAAATCGTTGTTTAGTGATGAAATTTTCTATCGTTAAATATGCAAAATCAAATTAGTGATAGAACAGTAAAAAAAAAAAAAAAAAAAAAAATCCGTCTCTTTAAAAAATTAACCACATATATTTTAAGGGCAAATTATAATTTAGTCCCTGAGTTTTGGTCCGAACAACGTTGTGTGTTAGGTTGATATTTTATCTATTTAATTAGGGACAATATTAAATAATTTATACTTATTTTAATTCTTTTTAACCCATTATAGCTAGTTAATGTAAGTTTTAGTTGAATTTAATTACTAGGGAGTAGAGTTTAGTTTTAA
>CANXYC010496800.1:0-12236 GCA_948193065.1 Aleurites moluccanus
ATATGATGTTTTAAAAAAAATCATCACCTAAAATGTATCACAGGTTAAGTAATGAATGTAAATTTTAAGCATGGGTTCTTCGAGGTACTGGTGGCTTAGGCATTACCCGTACCCTAGGACCGTCATAGTCTAAAGTTAGGCTGTGACAGCTAAGAATTGCATCAACCTTTCTAGGATCAATTTTAATCCCTTCTTTCCTCACTATATGCCCCAGAAAGCCTACACTCTCAAGCCAAAATTCACACTTCGAAAATTTGGCAAATAGTTGATGCTCTCTAAAAGTCTGCAACACAATTCTAAGGTGTTCTTTATGCTCTTCTTTACTCTTAGAATACACAAGAATGTCATCAATAAACACAATGACAAACTTGTCCAAGAATGGCCCGAACACCCTATTCATCAAGTCCATGAATGCAGCTGGTGCATTAGTCAATCCAAATGGAAACACTAAGAACTCATAGTGTCCATATCCGGTCCAGAATGCCATCTTCGATACATCCACATTCTGAATTCTCAACTAATGATACCCTGACCTCAAGTCTATATTAGAGAAATGATTTGCACCTTGCAACTGATCAAACAAATCATCGATTCTTGGCAAAGGATATTTCTTCTTGATTGTTACCTTATTGAGCTGCCTGTAGTCTATGCATAGCCTCATAGAACCATCTTTCTTCTTCGTAAAGAGTATAGGTGCTCCCCACGGTGAACTACTGGGTCTAATAAATCCTTTGTCAAGTAAATCTTGTAATTGAGTCTTCAATTCCTTCAACTCAACTGGTGTCATACGGTAGGGAGGAATAGAAATCGGACTTGTGCCAGGTAACAACTCTATACCGAACTCTATCTCTCTATCCGGTGACAAACTAGGCAATTCTTCAGGAAATACGTCCGAAAACTCATTGACTATTGGAATCTGCTCCATGGTCCTCACTTCCTTACTAGTATCCCGGACATATACCAAATACTATTGGCAACCCTTTCTCAACAATCTTCTTGCCCCAAGGGCAGATATTACATTGTATGGTACCTCACTTCGCTCCCCTTGAAATTCAAATTCCTCACCCAAAGGAGGCTTAAATACAAGTTTCTTCCCATTACAATCTATAATGACATAGTGCTTGGACAACCAATCCATGCCCAATATCACATCAAACTCCAACACTGGCAATTCAATCAAATCCACATTCAAGCTCTTGCCACCTATACTAACCACATAAGATGGATAGGAGTTAAGAACCTCAATCTCTTCCTCTAAATGAGTAGAAACAACCAACACACTTTCAAGCAATTTACAAGGCACATGCAACTTCTTAGCAAAACATGACGACATAAAGGAATGTGTAGCTCCCAAATCAAACAATACTCTTGCATTCAAAGCTTGAATCAGAAGAATACCTGTAACCACTGTATTAGATGCTTTGGCTTCATGCTGAGCTAAAGTAAAAACTCTGCCTCTGCCTCTACCCATAGGAGTCGATCCAAAAGCATAAGCCTCATGCTGTCCTGATCCTCTGCCAGCCTCAATAGTCCTGCCCAAAATACCTCTACCTCCCCCTGGCTACTGACTGATGCTCCTCTCTCTGCTCATCTAAATTGTATCTTGAGAAGCCTGAGTTCTACCTCCAAAGGATAGCTGTGGATAATTCTTGAGAAAGTAACCTTGCTGTCCACATTTGAAACAAGCTCCTGATGCATAATGACAAGGACCACTATGGAATTTGCCGCATGAAGGACACAGAGGTTTAGGAGCCCTGGGTGATGCTAAGCTAGTTGATCCCTAACTCATCTGAGAAGTAGGTCCAGGAGTAGTCCTACTCTGCTGTAATCTCCCTGAAGGTCCTCTATACCCACTTCTGGAAGCTAACTGATGGGCCACTATCATAGTCTTCATCCCACTATCTGGTTTGGAAGAACTGTCAGCTTTAAACTTCTTCTTCTCAACCCTCTCTGATCTGGCTTCCATTTCCCTGTTTCCGATTATCCTAGCCTCGTCCACCAGCTTGGAATAAGAATCAAATTCAAGTGTAGCTAGGAGTTTAAACAATGGAGCCACCAACCCTCTGCGGAACCACTGAATCCGTGCCACTTCTGTAGGCACTAATGCAAGAGCAAACTTACTAAGCTGACTGAACTTCTTGGCGTACTCTGAAACACTTATGCTAGGGGTCTGACCCAATCTCCCAAACTCCAGGGACTTAACTTCCCTCACACTCTCAGGAAGAAATTCATTCATCACTAATTCTTTGAATCTCTCCTAAGATAACTCTTCATTGTCCCGAAGCATACCAGAAATGCTTCTCTTGAACCAGTCTTTTGCTTCAGCCTTCATCAGATAACCCACAAACTCTATGGCTCTTCTGTCAGGAATCCTTAGAATCTGCACTTTCTCTTCAATTTCCTCCAAGAAATCTGTAGGATCCACTTCACCCTTATATTCTGAGGGCTTAAGCTTGAGAAATCTTTCAAGTGATACTTCTTCCTCTTGACGCACTACAGGTGCTGGAACTACCGGAGGAACAGGAATTTCCAAAACCTGAACTGGAGGTACCTGTTGCTGCCTCTGCTGAGTAATAAACTCAGCTATCCTTGCATAGTTCCTTTGCAATTGATCTAACTATTGAGCCATATGAGCCACATCTACTAGTGGCACAGGAGGAACCTCATCACCGCTATTACCACCTACAGAACCTTCTTCAGAAGGTAGATCCCGCCTAGGACGGCCTCGACCTCGTGATCTATCATGACGAAGAGGCATCTTGATACTGATAAGAAGAACAAACACTATCAGACTCACTATGCATACTTAACGCAGATATATATGCCAAAGGAAGACACAATTGGATGAGACACAATTCCTATGCTCCGTAGTTATCTTAATCAATACCTATAATAGTACTCATACATCTCTATCTATCTTCTAGGCTAAGGATTATAAACCTAGAGCTCTGATAGCACCTCTGTCACACCCCAACTCCAGTGGTACGACGGTCCTAGGGCAAGGGTAGGCTTAAGGACACCATAAACCCGTAGAACTCTCATATTCTGCATCTCATTAATATTATACATTCATATTAACTATAGATGTCATAAAATAATCATTTCTATAATCCACTTAAGCATCATTCATATCCTTACCATTATCATTTCATATTTTTTTCTTGTTTCTTACTGATCAAAAGATGCATCTCACATCACTAAGGAACAAGAGTATCCAAAAAGGTAATAATTCATACATCAAAATATTATCATCCTCAAATGACTAACTATGGAGCTCTAGAATAAACAACCAATAACTTTTATGTCATAATACCATATAATGAATATACAAAATCATATTTCAAAATAATTACAATGAAGGCTTCTTGGAAGAATGAGTTAAGAAGCTTGATCTTTTCTACTAGCTCCCTCACGAGCTACACTAATACCTGAAATCCACAGAACAGGAGTGAGCCTTCAACTCAGTAAGATATGAACATGCAATAAGAAAGAAATATATATATATATATATATATATATATATATATCCAAAAGAATATCCATTCCAAGAACATGGGTAAGAATCAGAATGTGGCTAGGCTTACAAGAAACAAAAGTGCTCACAATCGAATAGCACTATCAAATATCATAGTAGAACTACAGAGTGCATCAGTAACCATGCTACCTATCACAACAAAGCGCATCAGCAGTCCTTGCTACCTTATCGCAAACGCATGCTTGGCCAGGCATACGCCTAGAACTCGTGGTCCCCTCTAGGTAGAACACTGGTATAGTAAGCCTACCAGCTAGGTTTCCAAAGTGCACGATGGACCAATGAATTTACTCTCATTGGAAAGAGCGTTCTATCCATAGGGTCACATAGTTTCATCTCACAAGAACATACTGGTCACAAGACCATCAACATATATCATAATTTCAATCAAGTTTATCAAATGGGAAACATGTGAACTTAATCCAAAAAGTTTGATCAAATCACTTGCATTATATACATATATATAATAATCTCATGAACAAGGGTCAATCTCGGTTTCAGAATATCATAAAATTTACATTTATTAGATTGATAATACAATATCAAGTATATAGGAATTTCATGGGTGAACAATAAGAATGCTCAGTCTCATTATTTCAAAGAAGCAATAAATAATGCAATGTTCATACTTACCTCTTACACAATTTTATCTTTGAATTCCCTTTAACAATATGGCTCACACAATTCTCCTCAATTTTCTTGATTTCCCTCTCCTAAAAAATTTCCTAAAATATTCAAAATTAGGGTTTTTCCTAAATCAATAATATTCAATATGATTTCTTAATAATTAATTATCTTAGAGTTTCTATTCTTAATTCCCAACATCAATTTAATTCATCTCTTAAAGAAAAATCTGCATTTAATTCAAATTTACTGTTCATGTTACTATTCATGATAGTCCATTAATTCTAATTCCTCCAACATTAATTACAATATATAACCTTAAAATGCTTGCAATAAATTCCTTATACCCATAATTAAATATTCTAACCATCAAAATTAATTAATCTAACAAGAATTGACATTTGAAGAAAATTTACCTTGTTTCTCCGAAAACTGATTTCCAGAAATATTCTGCTTAAATCTGATGATTTCTGCCTTATAATTTGCTAATCTAGAGGTCTAATGTATTAATTTTGAGTATTAATGCCTTAGACAAGAAATGAAACTACTCTGAGAAAGACTGAAGAAGATCGGAGAAAGAAGGAAGAAAGTCGCACAGAAAATCACTATTGGGTACTGGGTTAAATAGGCCACTACCCAAAATCCTGCTCGCCAGCTCGCCTCGCCAACCTGCCTCGGCAATGCTTCCTCGTATAAGCCATCTCTCAATTCCCAGCTCGTACTTTCCAGCTCGCCAAATTGATCCGACAATGCCACTTCGCAATTTCACTTCGCACAACCAGCTCGCAAATGCCACCTCGCATATGCTGCCTCACCAAACTCTCCTTGCGAACTCTTCCTCACATATGCCACCTCGATAATACCTCTTCGCCAACTCTATTCGCGAACTACCACCTCACACATCCCCTCTTCGCCAAACTCTGCTCGCGATCTGCCACTTCGCACAATCCTTCTGCGTATAATGCCTCTTCGCATAATGTCACCTCGCCTTTTCCTCTTCGCTAAATCCTTCTTCGTATATGCCACTTCGCATATGTCTTTTCGCCTTTTTCTCTTCGCCAAATCCTTCTTCGCATATGCCACTGCGCATATGTCTCTTTGCCAATTACCACCTCGATAATCTCACCTCGCCACTTCGCATTGCCGGCTCCCAAATGGCACTTCGCATTTGCCGGCTCGCTAACACCAATCTCCGCTAAGCTAAAACTCTTTCTTCGGCAACTTACACTTAGCCAGCTCGCAAATGAGCTACAAACATCTAAACTTCCCGATTCTTTTTGCCACTTAAAATAGACATCTAGAAGTCTAACATATTCAACATTCAAGATACAAGGGCAACTACACAGACCATGGTGACTCTTCAAATTCCACACTGACTTACTGCCCAAAATCCTTCTGAACAGACCTGAGAAATTTCACTCTCTACTGAGTTATACTTATCCAAAATTCCTAAAATTTTACAGCCAACAACACAACATACAAAGGAACAATTCTCTTGTTTACACCTTTGGCTCAATCTGCCTCAGTCATTCCCAGAAATTTCAAACATATACAGTATTTCCTGCAGAAGCACTAAACCAGACAAGTCCTACTCAAAGAGGCATAACTCCTCATACACACAGAATTTTACTAAGACATTTATAATTAAAGAGGAAACATAAATCCACAATTTCTATGTTTTATACTTTATCAAATTATTTCTTTAAGATTATGCAATCAGCCTCACAAATTCCTGCAATTAGAAATTTTCTGCATTTCTCAAAACAATCATTCTCGTCTTTAATTAAATTCTTCAAACATATAATTAATAAAAATATAACAAAATGATAGATATTACATTATTAGTACATGGAAAACCAAGTACAAATCCTAATTTGTTATGATGCCCCAGGTGAGGTTAAGACTATTATTGCCCCAACCGAACTTGTTATTCTTGACCCATCAAATCACATCTTTCAAGCATTACATAACACATAATTGATCTCTTATTCAATGGCTTTGTCCTTTGTTGGATGGGGGAGATAGGAAATGGGCCAAGGCTTGTCCCTTAATAGCCTTTTGAGGCACATATTTAAGAGCAAATCTAGACAGTACCACAGTGTACTTGCCCATTGTATTTCTCAAGAGAGGATAAGAAGATATTGTTAGCCCCAAATATATTTGATTTTGATGATTGCTAAAACTCATATGAAAATTAAATTATTATGCTTTATGCTTATCTAAAATTGTAGGTTGGAAGGAATAATATCAAAAGACTTCAAGTTATATATGTCAAATGTAGAAATACTTGAGAAACTTGAAGATTTAATTTATATAGGCAATCTAAAGATCAAGAAATTATATGAAGCCGCAGTAGGAGAAGACTTGAAAACTTGTGAAACTTAACTTAAATATATCCAAGCAAGACTTTGGATAATAAATGAAGATATTTATGATTGAAAAGTTGAACACTTCATGTTAGAATATAAAGAGTAAAAGTAATTACTAAACTTGAGAAACCTGATCTCAGCCCAAATTCATCTTTTTATAGAATCAAAATAATTTTTTCAAAAGAAAGAATTCAATTTTTGAAATCTAGGTAAGATGAACTTCCAAACTGTTACTGCTATCTAATTTTACATATGATGGGAAAAATCTTTTGAATGAATTAAACTGATCATAAATGATTTATTTTGATTTTATTTCATTCTCCTTCAAACAGTCATCTTTTTCAAACTCTATAAAACCATAAAGTTTCATTTTTATTAAACATTTTTATTGGTTTTGTTAAAGCCTGTTAAAGTATCTCTTTCGTCATCTTTCTAAGCCGAATTTGTGAAATATATATATAAGTTTGAGAAGTGTTCATTGTATCAAGAAGATTTCTTATTTCTCTTATTGATATTTACTTTTGTCCATTTAGGTGTTTATTTTGACATAATTTTGAGAGAAATAATTTATGTACTTTTGAGTAAAACTCTTAGATTTCCTTTGGAGTATTTGTTGTGAAAATACTCAACATTCTTTTGGGTTTTTCATAGATATAACACTTAATAATTCTTTGTGTGTTTCTTGAATAAAATATTTGGTTATCCTTTGAATTGTTTAAGGTTAAAATACTTGTTCCTTTCTATATTTTTAGTGAAAATACATAGTTAATTCTTTAAGTGCTTCTTGAATAAAACACTTGGCGAGAGGTTGTCAAATACCTTAGTATATTTGGTCAAAGATTGCAAACACCTAAATTATAAGCTTGTTTATAAAAGAGATGGATATTTTTCTTAGATTGTAGATTCACAAGTACTTGTGTCAACTTATAAGAGGTTGCATGCACTTAGATTACAAGCTTGTATACAGAGTACAAGCGAGAGATGATAACTTTCTTGGGTTATAGGTTTCAAATACCTATGTAAACTTGAGTTATATATTATCAAGTACATGTTTAAACTTGGCTTAGATTCTAGGTGGTTATAATTTATGTTGTAAAAGGTAATTGCTCTGCCTGAAGTGACTTCTCAAGGTGTGATTCTTGGAAGAGTGAATATAGGCGAGCATGCCAAACCAATATAAATATTGGTGTTGATATTTCTATCCTTTTACTTTATTGCAATTTTATTTTATTTTTAATTTCACTTGAATTGATTCTAGTGTTAATATTTCTATCCTTTTACTTTATTGCAATTTTATTTTTATTTTTAATTTCAATTGAACTGACTTAATATATAAATTGCTACTTGTTGTCCTTATATATATTTTGATGATGCCAAAACTCGATAATTTAAAATATTTTCTTTGCTTCCAAGTTTTTACAGTTTTGCAGGTCATAACAAGCATTACACTTCCTTCACCCCTTTATACACAAAGCCTAATTAAGAAAATTTAAATAGAGAGTTTTTCACGCTTGTTACAGATCCTTCATGTTTGTTACATCTTGTTGTGGCATCATCAACATCAATGGTACTTGAATTATTTTTAAAAATTATGAAATTTTAAATTTGAATTCAATCGAAATTAAATTTATAAAAAAATTATCCAATAATAATAAGGCATAAGTTACAATTTTGCCCTTTATATTTATCCTGAGGAACACATCGCATCTTTATTCTTTTTCGAGATACAATTTTAACTCTAATATTAATAAAATCTGCAATCCTATCCTCTTTCTTCGTTAATATCCGTCCCTTGCCCCACATAGATTGAAAGTAACTGACAAATTATAATTTATTCCCTAAAATTTTATCTAATTATAAAAAATAATTTTTAAAATTAAATATAAAAATAAATTAATAATTAAATAAAATAATACTTTTAATTAAAATTACTTTTTATTTAATTATTTACTTTTCTAAAATTAAAATAAATAAAATTATTTTTTTAATTATTTAATTTATTTTCTTATTTTATATATTTAAAAATTATTTATATATATATTTAATTAATAAATTATTTTTTATATTTAATTAAAATTAAAATAATTAAAAATAGATGTTTTTTCCCTTATTTTTTTTTATATATATGGCATTTTTAGTCATTTTATTAAAATTTAATGAAAAATTAAAGAAAGTAGACAAAATGACCAAGTTTATTGAAAAAATCAAAATATAAGAACTAATAACGTTTTTTTCTTTAAATACTTTCATCATTAAAATACTGTCATCTTCTCTCTCTCTCTCTTTTTATATTTTCTTACTTTTTCATTTATTTAAAATTAGAATATTTAAAAATATATATCTATAATTTTTCATATGAAATATTTATACATAATTTTATTATTTATTATATATTTTAATTAAAATTAAAATAAATAAAATTATTTTTTATTTAATTAAAATAATTACTTTTTATTTAATTATTTAATTTATTTTCTTATTTTTGTATATTTGATTATAAAATATTCTTTGTATATTTAAATAAAATTGGTTCTTAAAAATACAGGATGTGATGGATTTATATATTTAATTAAATATATTGTATATTTAAATATATTTGATTAAATATAAAAAAAATTATTTTATTTAAATATACAAAAATTATTTTTTGTTTCAAATATACAAAAAATAATTTTATTTAAATATGTAAAATATAAAATTATTTAAAGGAAGAAGTATAGTTAGTTCTTATATTTTGATTCCATCAATAAACTTGATCGTTCCATCTATTTTCTTTGATTTTTTCTATTAAATTTTAGAAAAATGACAAAAAATACCTTGTATATATAAAAAAAAATAAGAGAAAAAAATATTTATTTTAATGATTTTAATTTTAATTAAATATAAAAATATTTTTTAATTAAATATATAAAATTAATTTTCAAATTTATAAAAATAAGAAAATAAATTAAATAATTAAAAAAAGTAATTTAATTTTAATAATTAAATAATTAAATAAAAATTAATTATTTTAATTAAATAGACAGAAATTTTAATTAAAAGTAATATTTATTTTAATTTTAGTTTATTTAATTATTAATTCATTTTATTTTTATATTTAATTTAAAATTTATTTTTTTAATTAGATAAAATTTTATGAATTAAATTATAATTTATCAATTAATTTTTATTCTACATGAGACTCTAGGACGGATCCTAATAGAAAGATAAAACGAAATTACATGTTTTAATAACATTTTTAAAAAAAAAACAATGTGCTTTTTAAAATAAAACTATACTTTATCCTTACAGCAAGAGTTGGTTATTTTTTTTTTAGGGAATAAAAGCTAGGTTATTAATTCAAAGAAAGAATTATGGAACCCATTCCATTTCTCTTTACTCCAAATTATTTCCAACTTAAAAACAGAATTAAATAATAAATCAATAATGGATTGGGTTAGAATTTAATTGGGGAAGTGTAATATCTGTAATTTTTGTCATTTAATGAATTGTATGTTGTTGAATTTAATTAATTGAAAATATAAATGTTTGAGGAAAATCAGAAATTTCTGATTGTAGGATATTTTTGTGAGGCTAATTGCATGACTTTAAAAAATAATTTGATAAAGTGTAAAACATAAAAGTTGTAGGTGCATATCTCATATTCAATTCTGTAAAATGGTTCTATAAAATTCTAAGTGTGTGAAGAGTTATGCCTCCTTAAGCAGGACCTGTCTGGTTTATTATTTCTACAGGAAATCTGTGAATATTTGAATTTTCTGAGAATGATTGAGGTTGTTTGAGCCAAAAGTGTAAACATGAGAAATTTTCCTTTATGTGTTATGATATTGGATTTAAAATTTCAAGAGATTTGGATAAGTATAACTCAGTAGAGAGTAGAATTTCTCAAGTCTGTTCCTATGAATTTTGGGTAATAAATCAGGGTGAATTTTAGAGAGTCACAATGGTCTATGTTGTTGCCTTTGTGATTTGAATTTTGGATATGTTGAACCCCTGGATGTCTATTTTAAGTGACAAAAAGAATCAAAAAGTTTGAATGTTTGTAGTTCATTTGCGAACTAATTAAATATAAGTTGTCGAGGAAGGGTTCTAGCTTGGCAGAGACTGGTAATTGCGAGCCGACAAAATGCGAGGTGGCATTTACGAGCCAGCAATGCCAGCAAGCGAAGTGGCGAGGTGAGATTGTCGAGGTAGCAATTGGCGAAGAAGCATATGCAAGGTGGCATATGCGAAGTGGAGTTAGGCGAATAGGAATTTGGCGAAGAGGCACATGCGATGTGACATATGCGAAGAGGGAGATAGGCGAAGCGAGTTGGCGAAGAGGCATATGCGAGGCGGCATATGCGAAGAGGAGTTCACGAGGAGAGTTTGGCGAGACAGTATATGTGAGGTGGCATATATGAAGAGGAGTTCAAGAGGAGAGTTTGGCGAGGCAGCATATGCGAGGTGGCATATGCGAATTGGATATGCGAATTGGATTAGCGAAGTGGCTTATGCGAAGTGGCATTGCCGGAGCAGATTGACGAAGTGAGAATTGCGAGCTGGCTTATGCGAGGTAGCATTGCCGAGACGGGTTGGCGAGGCAAGCTGGCGAGTGGTATTTTGGGCAGTAGCTTATTTAACCAAGTGCCCAGTAGTGATTTTCTTCACAGTTCTTCTTTCTTCTTCTTTTCGTTCTTTTTCTATTTTTCTCAGATTTATTCCATTTCTTTTCTAATGCATTAATACTTAAAAATTAATGCATTAAATCTCTAGATTATCATATTTTAAGGTATCAATCGCCAGATTCAAGCAGATTATTTCAAGAAATTCAGTTTTGGAGAAATAAGGTAAATTTTCTTCAAATATCATTTTCTTGTTAGATTAATAAATTTTGATACTTAGAATAGTTAATTATGGGTGTATAGAATTTATTATAAGCATCTTGAAGCTATTAATGGTAATTAATGTTGGTAAAATAAGAATTGATGGACTGTCATGAATAGTAACGTAAACAGTAAATTCAAAATAAATTGTAAAGTTTTCTTTACGAGATGAATTAAATTGATATTGGAAATTAAAAATAAAAACTCTAAGATGGTTAAATATTAAGAAATCATATTGAGTATTATTGATTAAGGAAAACCCTAATTTTGAATATTTGGGGAAATTTTTTAGGAGAAGGAAATCAAGAAAATTGAGGAGATTGTTGTTGAGCAAATTGTTAAAGGAAATTCAAGGATAAATTGTGTAGAGGTAAGTATGAACATAGCATTTGCTTATTGCTTCTTTGAAATGATATGACCAAGCATTCTTAATTGTTCACCCATATGATTTTCATATACTTGATATTATATTATCGGATTATTAAATGAAAATTCTATGATATCCTAAAACCGAAATTTACCATTTGTTTCATGTGATTACCATATATATGTATATAATGTAAGTGACTTGATCAACTGTCACGACCCGTTCCCGCAGTCGGATCGCGACGGTCCTAGGGCACGGGAGATGCCAATGGCGACCGGCACCCGTAGAACCCAGTATCAATCACATTCACAATATACATATATATTTATCGCAGCGGAATAAAACTTATATATAAACAATAAACATCAACTTAACTTAATAACTTATACTCCAAGCCAACACTTAATATACAAAACCAAAATGCAACAAACAACATAATAATTACATGCCATTTATATACAGTATCATGGAACTTAACT
>CANXYC010496870.1:0-17132 GCA_948193065.1 Aleurites moluccanus
TTTTACTAATTAACCCAACACCTAATTCCATAAGGAAAAGGTAATCCTAATCACATTAGGACTTGTAATCCTTAACTTGCAAGGATTTGCATGTTTTGCTTGAATCTCATTCAAACGAACTCCAAATTGAGCAAAGTCAAAGCCTAATAAGATTATTAAATAAACTCCATCAATATTCCTACTGATTTTAGAATAGTAACATGGTTTTAAAAATGCTGCTATATTTTCACCAAAAACATAACTGTACAACTTTTGTAATTTCGATTGAAACCATATCAAACGAACTGCGAATTGCATCAAACAAAAGCCATTTTTCACATGAAACATCATAGACATATTTTTTCTAGAATTTTTTATTGATGAAAAATAGGTCAGAATACGTTCTAAAGACAGGGGCAGATTCACATCAAGAACAATTCAGATTTGAATCATACCAAAACATCACAAAAGCAATCCAAACTTACTCAAATCAAAACCAAATAAATTCAACCCATTATAGAACTCTTCTATCATGAAAAACCAGGCTTGAGGGGGTGGAATTACCAAACTAATTGATTGGACCAGCCGCCCTATACAAGACCAAGGTTGCGGCAATTAGGGTTTCTAAAACTCTAACTTGCGCAATCTTGATTCAAACCGAAACCTTGGTTCTTTAAAATATTTTTCAAAGATTTTAATCAATTATAGCATGGCTCTGATACCACTTATTGGGATTTAGGCCATTAGGCGCAGCGTAAAACAAAAAAAATCCCAATCCAAGATCTCTATGTTGATTAAAATCAAATATTATATTAAATATTCAAGATCTTTTACCTTTGTATTTGAAATTCTTTCTTCACTTGATCACCAAGAAAGGGTTTTTGCAAACCACTATCTTTCCACGAGATGAGGAAAGCCCGACTAGTAATCCACGTGAAGATGAAACAACAAGCCCTTTTGGAAAAAGAAGCCAAAAAACCCTTATGTGCAAGTGAAGGGTGTTTCGGCTTGATGGAGAATACAAAGAGTTGGCCGAATTCTTTTGGTGTTTCCTCTCAAGGTGTTTCGGACAAAAGGATGTATTATGACTTCTTATTAACTTAATTATGATCTCATCATATTTATAAGTCTCTTGACCAACTAAGTTTTAATCTAACGGTTTAGATTAAAACAATAGCTTTAATGACAATAATGCCATTAATGAAAAAGTCAAAAACACTCCTTTGACTTTAGACCTATTGATCATATTCTAAATATAATCCTATGGTCCTAATTAAAACATCATATGCAAATAATTAAATTAGATAATTAATTTAATCACATTAAATTATTGCAAAATCTCCATAATTAAATATATGAATTAAATCTCATTTAATCATAATTTAATTTTCTCTTTCACTTATTGTTTAAAACACTTCTATGCGTGTGAACTAATAGGTTCCCTAATTATATGGCAACTCAAGTCCTTAATTATTTCTTTAAATTAATTTAGGAAACTCTCAAGTGGAATTCCTATTTCCAAAATAGGAAATTTTCATAAAAGGTAATCCTTGTCCAACAAGAATTATATGAATTAAACTTCTTTAATTCATAATCAATTCTCCAATTGAACCTTTATAACTTAAGTAGATCATGAGCGGTATCTTGCCACACATCATGATCCCCAGATAATCAGAAATTGCTAGTGGTAAGCAGAAACCCTAACACATGGACAATATTGTGCTATTAGTCCCTTCATGCCATTTTACCAAGTTCGGTTTAATGTATGGACATTATGTTAACTCCACTAAGCTGACTACATCACACTTAGCCCGAACAATAGTTCCTTGTAATCCGAGCATCATTACTAAAATGATTTCCTTAGAGACCATCTCTAAGTACTATATACTTTGGCCAAAGATTTCCAGTAATGTTCTCATACAAGAGGCCTTAGGTAAAACGCTCCTTCTAACAGGAGTTATGATATCCTTTGTTGACTACTTAAATATCTACGAGTGTGTCAAACTATACCCAATGTCCACCCTACAAAGCAGACCCTTTGGGAGAGGTAGGTATGGAATTAAAGTATAGCATCTTTACTCTAGATCATTCTTAAGCATCTCAAGTCTAAGGACATTTCCACATTTCCATGCAGAGATAAGTCATTAACATTGTTTAGATTTCCATATGACTATCTCCTGCAATCACTCCGATGCAATTACTACTCCTAGTAAGCATCCACATGCTATACTCAACATCTCAATGTTAGCATCTTTATGAGATCAGATGATTTGATCAAATCAAATAGTATACGCATGTGCTAGTCTTTCCGAATGAATAATGTCCATTCTCATTGATTCTATGACCAGGAAAATTTAGGTTAAAACATAATTACACATGATAGGCATCTCACTATCATGATCATATCATGAATGCCTTCATGCTATGTTTGTACCATGGACTTTATTAAACAGTTATGCAATATTAATCTAAACAATAATAATTACTGATTAACAAATAATGCTTTTTTATTGATATATTTTTAAAAACATCATTACAATGATTGTCTTTAGAGCACCTATACTAACAGAGTTTATGAAGAAATACAAAGAAAATATAAAGGGGAAAAATCTACTAAGGCCATTCAACCAATAAGCAATTTGCAAGGTAGGTTTCCTTAATTCAATCCAATGGTATATACATGTAAAATGGCATATAGGAAGCTCACCTAATGCTCCAAATTTGCAAAAATTCCACCAAAAACTCCAATCCACTATAATATACAAAAATCACAATTTTGCAATGAATTTTCTACACCAAATTGTTCATCTAATTAGTATCCAATGACTATAATTATGCATAATTTAACTAATTTATGATATAACTATTACTAATTGAAGAATTGAAATCAAGCATAATAAAATTAGGGTTAACAAATTGGAAATTTAGTCTATTAGGTTAAATTGATGCTATCTAATAGCATAATCATATTTATCATCATCAATAACCCTTAAATAAACCTTAAAATAAACAAAAACACTATATTACCTTAAAGGGAGGGATGACCAAAATACCTAGAGGAAGAATTTCTCAAAACTTTGCTTGCTCTTGGACAAAATTATAGTAGGAAATGATAGTTTTAGGTTAAAATTCAAGGTTTTTAATTGATTTTCTTTTGAAATTTGCAACAAAAATGATGGGTTTTCTCTAAGAATTTTTCAGCCAAAGAGAAGAATGAAGGAAGAAGATGATGGCTATGAGAAAATATCTATTCCAAGGCTTTATATAATGTATAATTTATGGTATTTGCTAAATAGTCTTTTGTATTCCCATAATTATGTTTTTACCCGATAACTTCCGTAATTTATTATGGTTATTCTGTTATGATTCAACTTTGGATGTGGGAAATGAAATGGCTCATTTTGAGCTGATCTATTTATTAAAAATGATTCTGGGTCAATTCTGAATCCCAGATAGTGGATTTTCAAAATTGCCTCTAAAGTTGCCATAAATTATGATTTTGTCACTCTTTAAAATTTCAGTGTTCCCAAAGGTTTTTCAGTTCTTTCTTTTCACCGTAATTTCACATAAATTTAACGAACTTAATCCCTCTAGGTATAGATAAAAAATTCTTAAATTAATCGGACTGCCCTCTAGGTATAGATAAAAAATTCTTAAATTAATCGGACTGCTATTTTCTCAGGCTGTGTAATTAACACTGGTATTTTCTGGAACAGTGTCACAAAAGTGACTTGGCTGGGGCTAAAAAATTCTCGGATGTTATATGTTGTAATTACTTAATTTCTTTACCGCTTTTCAATTTATTTACTACTTTAGCATCTTATCGTAATTTTAAGTCAGAATCAATTTTAAACCAAGTCAGAATTTCTTAAATAAAAATTCTAGTCCCTGAACTCAGATCCGATTGAAAGACTAGTGATTTTATCCATTGTACAAAACTAAATTGGAGTCATTTTTGGGTTTCCCTTATATTTTCTTAACAAAAATAAAATTAAGGTGGCAACTCTCCGAAACTCATTTTCAAAACAGACTTGAACTCAAAAACAGGTTTCAAAGCAGAGATGAAACAAACTTTTTAGTGAATTGAGCAAAACCTCCAACCGGCTAGGTATTCCGGTGAAGTGAGACCGAAACTCCCTTTAAAAGAGAGGTGCAACTGCTGGACTGACAGTGATGCCACTCGGGCGAGGCCTCACATACACACATTTTTCTAAATAAAAAAACCATAACACTTTCAACAAATAATCAATTTAACAATGTGAATTTAATTCTAGCATGATAAATCATGCTAATGTAACCTATGTAACTTATACTATAAAGTTTCTTCAGTATACCTATTTTGGCAGAAGAGATATTTTCCATTTCGGAACACCATAAACTAATTTAAATTAACTCAAATTTTAACATGAAATATCTAATATACCAATAAACATAACATCCAAAAATCTCCGAATTCGGGATTCATCGGACCTTCAAATATAATTCTAAAATCAGTTATCCAACAAATTCTCTGAGTACTAGCAACAAGTAAATACTCCCCTAAAATCCCATTTTACAGTTCTAAAAAAATTCTCAAAAAAATTCATAATATAACATATAAAATTATAATTCTACAAAAATTCATATCAAGTGGAGTCCAAATGGCCCTTCAATTAATTCTAGTTTTAGGACTATACTGCATAGATCTTTTGGCCATACGTTCCATATCATTTCAAATATAACATTAGATCTGAGGTTTGAATCATTCTTAAATTTAAACAAAACTGATTAGATATCTAGTAAATAAACATATCAAAATGTCACGGTTAAATTTGAATCCAATAGTAAGTTACAGAATTTGAAATTTCGATTACCAATAGAGGACTATATAAGTCCTAATTTATCATTCTAAAACTTATGAATTATGAACCTTAACTTAATTATATCATTTTTTCTTTAAATCTTAAACTTTAATCATTTAAAAAATCGTAATCATGCATATATAGTAATATCTCTATAAATTGATATCGTTGAGACTAATGAATTCTATTAATTAAAAGAGGTATTAATTAATTGAGTATTAATTTAGCCTATTATTAAGTCATGACTGTAGAAAATTATTATATAATAGATGTTATTAATTTATCGAGTATTAATTTATAGAGGTTTTATTGTAAATCAATTATAAGATACTAGAAGAATTGGATCACTTCTTAGCTCCAAGAAAATTCAAAGAAATTAGAAGAAAATCACAAGAAAACATCCAAAATTTTCAGAAACATAAGTCTGTTGTTGCTGTGTTTTTTTTCTTTTCCTCTCCCCATTATTATCATTTTTTTTCTCCTACAATTGCCTCATCATGAGTACTTAAATACTCTAAAGAAATCATAATAATAGTTTTCTAAAATATAAAATAATCCTTAATTTAATTTTTAAATCAAAAATTAACTCCTACAAAATCTCCTTGCAAATTTTGATACCCTTTTTTTTTTAATTAAAACCACAAAATCTAACTACATATCACAACACCCCTCTAAAACTCAAATTAAATAGATCTCAAGTGAAAATACAAAATATCATTGATATAAAAATTTATCAAAATACTCCCTGAATCACTAAAAATATAAATTATACTCAAAATAATCCAACTTGACTTCATAATTTATATTTATACCTTAAATGATCACTTCTAATTCATAACTCATATTTGACAAACATATGTATATAGAATTACCAAATTACAATTGATAGAAAAATCATGGGTTTCACCATGAAAATAATCAATTGAAAGAGTAAAAGAATACTCCACTTGAGGTTCTATGACTTTTCTTGAAAATTATTTTGAAATTCAGCTTAATTTTGATGGCTTGAGGAAATTTGGATGATTATAACTAAGAAAATTAGCAGCAACAATTTGAGAAAATATAGGACAACAGCTTGCAAAATCTTTATCGCTTGATGGGTTGAGTTTTTGCTATGGTAAGAATTAGGTTCTTGGTGAAGAATATCATTGTTTGGTGTGCTATTTGATAGACAACATAATTTATTTGAGATCAATTTGCAACAAAATGATGGGAATCAAAAGGATCACGACAAATACAAGAGAGGAATTCTGGCGACACATCGTATTTGAAGAAATAACGAGCAAGAGAAGTTGTTGTATAAAGCGAGAGAGAGGAGGGAACATATATGAAAATGAGAATACAGAAGTACAAGAGTCAGGTCAGGAAAGGATCCAACAAAGGTCCTAAATACCACATTTTGGACATGATCGAGCTAGAGGAGAGTAAACTTGAGAAAAAAATCATGAGGAGTGATGCGACCATGGTGGACAAAGACGACTAGAAGAAGGTGAGAACAAGAAGGCTTAGTGGAGAGAAGGTCACTCGCTGCTTGCTAGGTAACAATGCTGGGTTTGGCAAGGTGTAACACCCCAAGTTCAGAGCTGCCACTGTTTTAGGGTATAAGTAAGCTTAAAGCCACCATAGAACGCACTAAGTATAAGTAAGCTTAAAGCCACCATAGAACGCACTAACATCAATAAAAACTTGAATCAAATTAAAGAAATCTCTAAACAAACCAATCTAAATAGTATTCAATCAGAATCTAAACAAGTTAGAATTTCCATCAGAAACAGATCACAACTTATTAGATATAATTCAAATAAGACTTAAATTTGTCATTTTCCAAAATAAGAGAAAGTCCAATAATGTCCCAATTACATTAGATACAATTATAGTTTATTCTTTTTCATTCTACAGAGCAACTATAACTGAATAATCATAAAACATATAAAGCACAACAAAATACAATAACTGTACATATAAAAGCTTCTTATGGAATAAGGAAAAATCAAGAAGCTCTAATCTTGCTATCATTATGACATCTTGATTATAACGGAACTTGAAAACAACAACAGAAGAGGAATGAGCTTTCAACTCAATGAATTATGAATATGCCATACTTGAAGTTTCAGAGTTCAAAATCGAAATTCGAAATCAATATCTTTAAATAGATATAACAGAAATATCCAATAAAGTTCATATAGAAGAAAGCTAAAAATATCAATTACAATTTATGTAGAAATCAGAATTATAATTTAGAGTACGCCTACAAAGAATGGCATAGCAATATATATCTATATACTAACAAAGTTCTTATGTATATCAAAAATAAGAAAATATCAATAATGTTTAATACTAAAATCATAAATCATTAAGCATAAATCAGATTTTTATCAACAAAGATTTAATTCAAAAATCAAAGATAAAAAATTGAAAGCCAGAATATGCCTACAAAAAATGACATATAATATATCAGAATGTACATGATAAGATTTAATATTAAAATCATGATTTATAATCCAATAAATATTCAGTAAGGTTCAGTATATAATAATCAGAAAATATCAGTAAGGATTTAATACGAAAATTATAATTTATAAACTAGAGATCAAAATATAAAAAATCATAATCAAAGTATGCCTATAATGAATGACATAACAAATATCAATATGTACAAATGACAAAACAACAAAATAACAGAATAGGAGTCTTAAGATCTCCATACAAAATATTAGTACTATAATCTTTATATAGAGTACATGTGCTTGCGCTAACACATGTCTAGAGAAATCTCTGTCCTCTCTAGGTAGGACACTGGCAATTTAGACTTTATCAGTTGAGTCACTGGTGCACATAGTCCAATGATTTATCTCTCATTGGTAAGGCATTCTGACATTTATATAGACTTTGGCTCATAAATTTAAGTAATTATAATAACAAATAAACCTTAAATGGTCTTTTAACAAAGTGAAACAGAGTTCATATTGAATTCAAAATAATTCAAAATACGAGTTCAAATAAAAAGTTTGATTCAAGAAACCATTATCAACTTAATAGCAATATAACATAGTTAAACCAAAAAAAAAAATATTAAGTAATATTCATATATGGAATGAGTTCATGAATAAATTGTACATATATGTATGTACTCATAATTTATTTGAAATTCAAAAGAACAATAGTCATATAAAGAGTTGATCCAAAAGAAATGGTCAAACTCATTAACAATATAACAGAGTTTAGAGACAAGAATCATAAGATAATAATGTATACATTTACATATATTCATAATAATAGGCATATATACATATATACAAATGGGTAAGCCCTTTCAAAGAATTAGGCTTACCGAGAAAAATATATTAATAACTCACCTCAACAACAATAACCTTCCTATCAGAGCTTAGAGTCACCATATCAAGCAGAAAAACTTTCATTTCCTTTATTTGAAATGTCCTACACAAAAATCTCCAAATATCATACCTAGAACAGTGGAATCATAGCTCATAATGTTTAATTTCTCAATTCTATTCATGAGTTCTTACTCAATTACACTTCAATTTACTTTAAATTAACTTAATTTCAACTTAGAATCATAATTCCATTACGTTCCTCAAATTATCCAAATTAGGATTTCTAACCCTAACAGTGACCAAGTCAATTATTTCTCATTTAACTCTTTTTAAAGTCTATACATACCAATTCTAAATTTAATTAAGCTATGAAATGCATAAACATATAAGATTTAAAGAAAATATACTATTCATGTTACTATTCATCAAAACCCTAACTTCCAACCAATTTCATTAATAATCATAAATAGCTATAATGACTCTTCTATCAACCTTAGTAATTATTATAGAACCTTAAACAAACTAAAACCAACAAGAAAAATAAGAGAAAAAAGGCTGACCAAAAGTTTCTTTTTTGACTTTTGGCCAAAATTCCAAAAAAAAGGAAAACCTTACTTGAATCCTCAGTATCTTTGAATAACCTTGATAGCTTATGTTAAATCTCAAAAAAATGAAGAAATAATGGTCATATATGAAAGAATTTGAGAGAGCACAAAGGCTTTTAGGCCATAAAAGAAAAGAAAGAAAGCTTATAAGTGTTTCAGAATACAAAGAAATTCAAATGGCTCGTAACTCAAATATATAGGCAAATAATGGCCCAAGGGCATGAGGACTCCCCAAGAGTGTGGAGCCTCTCAAAACAAATGCCCAAGGGTGTGGCAAAGTGCCAAGGCCGTGGGGCATCACAAAAATTCATCAAGGGCATGAAAGCTCAAAAATGACGGCTAAGGGCATAGGGATCTTTTAAAATGTAGCCAATGGCATAGGGATCTTTTTAAAATGCATCAAAGGGTGTGGGGCAATGCCAAGGGCATGGGGATCTTTTAAAAATGCAGCCAAGGATGTGGGGCAATGTCAAGGGCGTGACACCTCATCTCAACTTGGGAAACACTGATTCAATCACTTATATCTTTAGCTACAAATGTGTAATTCCCTCTATTTTCTTTTCATATGTTATGAGTTGTGTATGTCATAAATTTTAATTTTCTATATAAGTTTTAATTATTTGTAATATCCATAATTGCTTTTGATTATTTCTACTCTGATTTTTGTTATCATAGTTTGTTTAAAGTGCATAGATATTTTTTTTAACCATTGAGATTCGATTTGAATTTTAGTTTTGGTTTGTGTCGGTTTGGGAAAGAAGAGAAATATATTAGTTGTTATAAAGGGTTTTAAGGATTTTGATATTTGGAAGTGAGCTGAATGTTGAAACTCCATTTTCATGGCCTTTAAGAAATAATTTAGAAAAGTGTAAAACAAAAAAAATTATAGAATTATGTCTTATATATATTATTTTAAGTCAGTTTTGTAAAATATTATGTGTGAGGAGATATTTTACCTTGATCAGGACTAGTTTAGGTTGCTACTTTTGTAGGTAGCCTAAGATTGTTCAATTGATTTGAGGACCTTAGAGAATAGATTGGATAAAATGTAAAACATGGAAAGTATTCATTTATGTGTTACCTAGGTATATATAAATCAGTCTTTCAATTGAATATATACATTTGGAAATATAGTCATGGAAACAAAGTTTGCCTGGATGGAACTGACAGTCAGACAAAATCAACTTTGAAAATTCATCATAAATTTTGTAATATATTTTGAGCTGAATTTTTGATATGTTGTAATCTTATATGTCTAGTTTAAGTTAAAAGAATAATTGAAGTGATTATATATATGTAACTCAAGATATAGCTGGTTTAAGCTGTGCTACCAAGTGAATCTTCTCTAGGTGAACAGTAACGTGAACAGTAACCATTCCCTGTAAATAGCTACCATTTCATTTTTGCCTAATTTTTGCTACTGTTTTTCTCCATTTCTTCATCTTAAAACCAAAAAATTCTCGACTCATTCTTCTAAGGTATTAATACCATAAATAATATTTCATTTTGGGAAGCAAACACTTTAAAAAGATCATTAAATACTAAAAAAATCAAGATTTCTCCTATTCTGTTTCTCTGTTGTTCTGATATTTACATTGTTTTACCCTACATACATATATATATATATATCTATGATGTACTATTTCTTGCAGGCACTTCTGATTTCTGATTTTTGACCTCTGATTTTGTATTTTTGATTTTTGATCTATGATTCTGACTGTGATTTGTATACAACCATTAAATATATATTATGATATCTATAATATGAACTATATTTGTTACATATATGGATAAAGACATTATTTTCGAGCCACTGTTCTAATTTTGAATCTCAGGTATAGCATATGCATAATTCATTGAGTTGAATGCTCACCCTTCTTGTGTTGTGTTTTTCAGGTGCTAGAGACATCGGTTTAGATACCGAGGATAAAGCTTTTTGATTTCTTTCTCTAAGAAACTAATTGAAAGTATAGACTCTAATCATTTTGGATATTATTGTTGTTATTTTGAGATGTAATCCTCTTGGAGCTTTATAATATTTAAATGATCTATAATATTCTTTTGGGTTATCACTTGTTTATTTTGGATAGATGACCTCATTTGCCTTTGATCCATGGTGAATAAGTTGATTATATTTTGAATGGTTATATCACAGGATGATATTATAGGTTGATGATATTTATGATGATGGATATAGATGTCGTTGGTTGTTGCCACAGGTTAAGTTAATGTGTTCTATGGGTTTTTGATAGCCTTACGCCTACCCATACCATAGGACCGTCGCATCTCTAGTTTTGGGATGTGACAAAAGTGGTATATGAGCTTAGGTTTAAAATTATAGTTAATTTGTGGCAATGAGTGTCTAATTAGAAAAATTATGAAGCATATGAATTCTGTCTTATCAATATTATGTTATCCTCTATTGTAAATCTGCGTTTCTGTCTGATCTAAATATAAATTATTTATTCTATTATCAATTCTGATATGCCTCCTAGATGTGGTGGTGATAAAGGCTGAGGACGTATCGTCTTAGGAGAGATGTTCACTTCGAGGCCAGTTTTATTAGCTGAATGAGGGATAATGAGATTCCTCTAGCACCTCCATTGGATATGGCTCAGAGATTTGAGCGATTGGAGCATAATTATGAGATGATAGCTTAGTATATTCCTAGCACAAGTAGTAGGCTCCTCCGGTACAAGTGGCTCCAACTCCGCCACCACCTGAAGCTCTAGTAGCTCCTCTGGTTGTTCCTCCTTAGCCACCTTTGGTTTCACAGATTGAGGAAGTATCTTTTAAGAAATTCTTGAAACTGAAGCCAGCAAAATACAAGGGTGAGGTAGACCCTACTGAGTTCTTGGAAGAAGTAGAAGATAAAACACATATTATGAGGGTTCCATATAGGAGAGTTGTAGAGTTTGTGGGTCACCTTATGTGTCACAACCCACACTATAGGGCTGTGAGGGTCCTAGGGTATGAGAATAATTCACATGACCAGTACCACAAAGAACCCAAGTTACATACTTTCATTTCATTTAATCATTTTTAGAGTCCTATTTTTTTTTTAACCTAATTAAACTATTTTATTTTATTTACCCTCAATTCATTTTCCCAAATAATTAATTTACAATAAATTACACATGTAACACACATTTTAAATCATATAACACAATATTAATCAATCACATTTAAATGTATCAAGTAAATCATAGAACATGTAATGCAGTCAATAATATATAAACACATCAAATAAGCCATAGAACACATAAGGCAACCAACCCAGATAGACACTCCTAACTCCAACTAGGGTTTAGGGTTTCCAACTAGGGTTTCTCCTAGGTCATTACACTCTCCCCTCCTTTTAAAAAATTCGTCCCCGAATTTAAACTTATAGAATCTGAGAACATACCCAAACCATCAAGCAAAAGAGGATATTTTTGTCTCATCTCTGCCTCTATCTCCCAAGTACACTCCTCTACTGACCGGTTCCTCCATAGAACCTTAACCTTTGGAATGTCCTTATTCCGGAGCTGTCTGACCTGTCTATCCAAAATCTCAACAGGAGTCTCCTCATATGATAAGTCCTCATCAATCTCGATATCAGGAGTCTGCAAAATGTGAGAAGGGTCTGATACATACTTCCTTAGCATCGATAAGTGGAACACTGGATGAATATGACTCATCTGAGGAGGTAAAGCCAACCGATAAGACACGTTGCCAACCCTATCAATGATTTCAAATGGCCCAATTTATCTAGGTGACAGCTTGCCCTTCTTTTTGAATCTCATTATTCCCTTCATCGGGGAAACCTTCAAAAATACGCCATCGCCCACAGCAAACTGCACATCTTTTCTTTTCGGATCTGCATAGCTTTTCTGGCGACTAAAAGCTATCTTAATCCTCTCCTTGATAATAGGGACATTTTCTATTGTTTCTCTGATCAAGTTCGGTCCCTCAAGCTGTTTTTCCCCCGGTTCCACCCAACACACAGGTGATCTGCATTTCCGCCCATACAGTGCCTCATACGGTGCCATCCCGATAGTAGAATGGTAACTGTTGTTGTAAGAAAACTCAATCAACGAAAGATACTGATCCCAACTACCCTTAAAATCAAACACACATAGTCTAAGCATGTCCTCCAATGACTATATAGTACGCTCCGACTGTCCATCAGTTTGAGGATGAAAAGCTATACTAAAGTGAAGCTGTGTACCCAATGCCTCCTGAAATCTCTGCCAAAACATAGCAATGAAATGTGATCCTCTATTAGATATAATAGACACTAGAACTCCATGCAACCGTACTATCTTATCAAGATAAATCTGAGCATACTGTGTTGCTGTGTAGCTGGTCTTCACTTCTAAGAAATGGGCTGACTTGGTTAACCGATCAACAATCGCCCAAATGGAATCAAATCCCCTCTGAGTCCTGGGTAAACCTACCACAAAATCCATAGTTATCTGCACCCATTTCCACTCTGGCAACTGAATTTCCTAGAGAAGCCCTGACGGTTTTTGATGCTCCACTTTTACCTGCTGACAGGCTAGACAAGAAGAGACCAACTTAGCAACATCTTTCTTCAAACTAGGCCACCAATAAAGCTCTTTGATACCATGATACATTTTGGTAGTCCCAGGATGGATGCTATACCGTGAATAATAGGCCTCAGACAAAATCCTCGGTCTCAAATCATCTACATCCGGTACACATAATCTGTTATCACACCATAAAACCCCATCTATAACTGTGAACTCAGATACTTTCCCCGATCTCACCTGCTTTACTATCCTCTGCAAGTATGGATCTCTCAGCTGAGCGGCTTTTATTTCCTCCATTAAGGTCGGCCAAATGGTGAACTGAGCAATTAGAACCTGATCCCCCAACTGTAAATGTAGCCTTGAATCCAACAACTCATGAAACTCCCGAATCAAGGGTTTCCTAGATACAGTCATGTGTGACAAACTCCCCATCGACTTACGACTCAGAGCATCCGCAACCACATTTGCTTTACCCGGATGGTACAAAATCTGACAGTCATAGTCCTTCAGTAACTCAACCGATCTCCGCCGTCGAAGATTCAAATCTCTCTGCTGCAGTATATACTGAAGACTCTTATGGTCAGTGTAGATCTCACATTTCTCCCCATATAGATAGTGTCTCCAAATCTTCAGTGCAAAGACCACTGTTGCCATCGCTAAGTCATGTGTATGGTAATTTTCCTAATGCTTTTTCAACTGTCTCAAAGCATAAGGGATTACCCTACCATCCTGCATAAGAACGCAGCCTAACCCAACTCTGGAGGCATCACAATATATGGAGAATCTACCCGTCTTAGATGGCAATGCGAGAACTGGTGTTGTAGTAAGACATGTCTTCAAAGTCTAGAAGCTCTGCTCATAACTATCTGTCCATATGAATTTCTCCTGCTTCCTAGTCAATCTAGTAAGAGGAGCTGTTATCCTGGAGAAATTCTGTATAAATCTCATTTAATATCCTGCTAATCCTAGGAAACTACGGATCACTGTTACACTAGTAGGACGAGGCCAACTCACAACTGCCTTAACCTTCTGCGGATCAACTCTAATACCATCCATGCTTACTACATGCCCTAAGAAGCATACTTCCTCTAACCAGAACTCACACTTCGATAATTTCCCATACAGCTGATGTTGCCTCAAAATCTGTAACACCATCCTTAAATGCTCCTCATGCTCTTCTCTACTCTTCGAATATATCAAAATATTATCAATGAACACTATCACAAATCAATCCAAATGGGGTTTAAAAATCCTAATCATCAGATCCATAAATGCTGCTGGGGCATTGGTCAAACCAAAAGGCAGTACTAGGAACTCATAATGGCCGTACCTAGTCCTAAAAGCAGTCTTCGGTATATCATTCTCCTTAATCCTTAATTGATGGTAACCCGATCGAAGATCAATCTTCGAAAAGTAAGAAGCACCCTGCAACTGATCGAACAAATCATCCACTCTAGGCAAGGGATATTTATTCTTTACTGTCACTTTATTCAATTGCCGATAGTCTATACACATACGGAGTGACCCATCTTTCTTCTTTACAAATAATACCGCTGCTTCCCATGGAGAATTACTCGGCCTGATGAACCCCTTGTCTAATAATTCCTGCAACTACATCTTCACCTCCCTCAACTCTGCTGGTGCCATCCTGTAAGGTGGGATAGAAATTGGATATGTACCCGGATAGACATCAATCCCAAACTCTATCTCTCGCACCAGTGGTAACCCTGGTAGATCCTCAGGAAAAATATCTGAAAACTCACTAAGCACAGGAATCTGATCAATCGCAGGAACTGACTGTCGGGTATCTATCACACTGGCCAAATAGGCAATACAACCCTTCCGAAGAAGTTGTCTGGCCCCAATGGCTGATATAAAACTGAGATCACCCCTGACTGTCTCACCCTGATAAGCAAACCCATCACTCCCATCTGATCTGAACTCAATCTGTTTCGCAAAGCAATCTATCATAGCCCGATGAGTAGTCAACCAGTCCATACCTAGGATCACATCAAACTCAAGAATAGGCAGCTCAACCAAATCTGTAGGTAAAACTCTCCCCTCAACAATCACATCACACCCCTCAAACCCATAATCAACATCAACACTCCTACCTAAGGGAGTGACTACCTCTAAAGGTACTTGTAAGGGTTTTCTCTCTCTACCCAATATCATAGCAAACACAAGGGACACGAAAGAATGAGTGGCCCCCGAATCAAACAACACATAAACATCATTTCCACAAATAGAAAGCATACCTACATCGAATCTGCTGTGGAGTCACTATAAAAACTCTGCCCTGTCCTCTGCCTGGAGGTGGTGGAACAACTGAATATGATTGCCCTGCGGGCCTACCTCTACCTGCATTACCTCTGCCCCGACTCAAATGTACACTGGGCTGTGACCCTGTAGAACCAACGGTCTGAGTAGTCCCAAACATAGGGCAATCCCCGTAAAAATGTCCACGCTCTCCACATCTTAGACAGGCTCATGTCCACAACCGGCACTCTCTTGTGTGCCTCTTCCCACAAAAACTGCACTAGGGAAACTCTAATAGTTGTGGCACTGATCTAATAACTGCTCGGGAGGCTACTGATACTGATGGCCTCATGCCACCTCCTCTGGATACACCTCTCCCATGACCTCTCTAAACAGATGTCGGCTGTGACTGGGTAGGTCTAAAAGAACCAGCCTGGAAGGGTCTCTGCCCTGATCTAGATGAATCCCCCTGGAACCTCCTTTGATCTCTCCCAACTCTGACCTTTTTAGAGTTTATTTCCATTTGCACCGCTGTATCAATAATAGTCCCCAATGAGGTAAACTGTGTGGCTAGCAAATTATTACAAATGGTCGACTGCAACCCATTCTGGAACCTCCGGATCAAATGTGCCTCTGTAGATGCTATAGACCTACCATATTTGCTTAATCTCCGAAACTCCCGGGCATACTCCAGCACACTCATGCTACCCTGAACCAACTACTCGAATCTAGCACTGTTTCGGTCTCTTAACCCTTCTGGTAGAAACTTATCAAGCAACTTCTATTTAAACTCTGCCCAAGACATAGGGTTATCACCCTTGATGTTCTCGTCTATCCTCTTGTCAAACCAAGTAGAGACACCCCTCTGCAATACCAGCTCAATCAATCTGGCGTCAGAACACGGTAGACCCCTGACTGTTCGGTCAACTATCTCAATGAAGTCCGAAGGATCCTTACCATATTCACCCTGATATGAGGGCAGCTACAACTTTCTGAACTCGAATAATGAAATACCGCCCTCTGGAATCAATCGCCTACCCCCAACTCTCTCTCTCTAATTGCTGGTGCCCTCTCTGGTACTGGTGGCACTGCTATGGGAGGCACCACTACTAGAGGGACAACAGGCTGTGCTATAGGAGGGATAGGAAACAAAAGTGGTGGTGCTGGTGGTTGCACAGCTGCTGCAGCCTACCCCACTAAATGAGCCTGTAACATGTCTACTAACTCCTGATTCCTCCTCTGCATCTCTTGTCTAAGCTCCTGAATCTCTCACCTCCACTGGGCATCATCCCCTCCTCCACTATCCGTCCTCCTACAGGACCTAGGCGGCTCAGAATTCGCTCCTCTGCCCTGAACTGAGGCTCTAGAACTGACCTCAAGCTTCTCCCTATCAGGACGCTGGACGTCACCTAGACGAGGATGTATAACTCCTCTCTCACTATCAGACATCTGCACAACATAGATGAGATTTATCAATACAAGGATACGCGGAATTTCAAACAATGAGGAAACACTTAATTTGACGATGTACTATTTCCTATACTCCATGATATACACAAAACAAGCAACAATGTAGCA